>BSBK01007581.1:2500-299101 GCA_027943335.1 Chamaecyparis obtusa | reverse complement strand
TCCTAACATGTGATAAGGCATACTATGACCCCTACGAAGTCCCCATGACCCCTTTTGACACATTTGAATGCTCAAATGTGTCTAAGGGGTTGAAGGGCACCTTAAGACACACTTGATGTGTTTAATGTGTCCATAGAGGTCATGCAGACTTCCTATGGGTCCTAACACATGATAAGGCATACTAGGACCCCTAGGAAGTCCCCATGACCCCTTTTGACATGTTTGAATTCTCAAGTGTGTCCGAAGGCATTGTGGGACCCCTGAAGACACACTTGATGTGTCTAATCTATCCATAGGGGTTATGCAGACTTCCTAGGGGTCCTAACATGTGACAAGGCATACTAGGACCCCTAGGAAGGGCCCCATGACCCCTTTTGACACATTTGAATGTTCAAGTGTGTCCGAAGGGGTCATGGGACCCCTTAAGACACACTTGATGTATCTAATGTGTCCATAGGGGTCATGCGGACTTCCTAGGGGTCCTAACACATGATAAGACATACTAGGACCCCTAGGAAGTCTCCATGACCCCTTTTGACACATTTGAACACTCAAGTGTGTCCAAAGGGGTCATAGGACCCCTTAAGACACATTGGAGCATTCCAATGTGTCCATAAGGGTCATGCGGACATCCTAGGGGTCCTAACGCATGATAAGGCATACTAGGACCCCTAGGAAGTCCCCATGACCTCTTTTGACACATTTGAATGCTCAAGTTTGTTCGAAGGGGTTGTAGGACCCCTTAAGACACACTTGAGCATTCCAATGTGTCCATAGGGGTCATGGGGACTTCTTAGGGTCCTAACATGTCATAAGGCATACTAGGACCCCTAGGAAGTCCCCATGACCCCTTTTGATACATTTGAACGCTCAAATGTGTCTGAAGGGGTCGTAGAACACCTTAAGACACACTTAATGTGTATAACATGTCCATAGGGGCATGGGGACTTCCTAGGGGTTCTAATGAGTGATAAGGCATACTAGGACCCTTAGGAAGTCCCCATGATCCCTTTTGACACATTTGAATGATCAAGTGTGTCTAAAGGGGTCATAGGACCCCTTAAGACACACTTGATGTGTCTAATGTGTCCATAGGGGTCATGCGGACTTCCTAGGGGTTCTAACATGTGAGAAGGTGTACTAGGACCCCTACAAAGTCCCCATGACCCCTTTTGACACATTTGAACACTCAAATGTGTCCGAATGTGTCATTGGACACCTTAAGACACACTTGATGTGTCTAATGTGTCCATAGGGGTAATGAAAACTTCCTAGGGGTCCTAACACATGATAAGGTGTACTAGGACCCCTAGGAAGTCCCCATGACCCCTTTTGACACATTTGAACACTCAAGTGTGTCCGAAGGGGTTGTAGGACCCCTTAAGACACACTTGAGCATTCCAATATGTCCATAGGGGTCATGGGGACTTCCTAGGGGTTCTAACATGTAATAAGTCATACTAGGAGCCCTAGGAAGTCCCCATGACCCTTTTTGACACATTTGAACACTCAAATGTGTTTGAAGGGGTCGCAGGACACCTTAAGACACACTTGATGTGTCTAATATGTCCATAGGGGCATGGGGACTTCCTAGGGGTCCTAACATGTGATAAGGTGTATCAGGACCCCTAGGAAGTCCCCATGACCCCTTTTGACACATTTGAAGGAGCAATTGTGTCCGAAGGGGTCGTAGGACCCCTTAAGACACACTTGCTATGTCTAATGTGTCCATAAGGGTCATGCAGACTTCCTAGGGGTCCTAACGCATGATAAGGCATATTAGGACCCCTAGGAAGTCCCCATGACCCCTTTTGACACATTTTAACACTCAAGTGTGTCTGAAGGGGTCGTGGGACCCCTTAAGACACACTTGATGTGTCTAATGTGTCCATAGGGGTCATGCGGACTTCCTAGGGGTCCTAACATGTGATAAGGCATACTAGGACCCCTAGGAAGTCCCTATGACCCCTTTTAACACATTTGAATGCTCAAGTATGTCGAAAGGGATTGTAGGACCCTGTAAGACATGCTTGAGCATTCCAATGTGTCCATAGGGGTCATGGGGACTTCCTAGGGCTCCTGACGCATGATAAGGCATAATAGGACCCCTAGGAAGTCCCCATGACCCCTTTTGACACATTTGAATGCTCAAATGTGTTTGAAGGGGTCGTAGAACACCTTAAGACACACTTGATGTGTCTAATATGTCCATAGGGGCCTAGGGACTTCATAGGGGTCCTAATGCATGATAAAGTGTACTAGGACCACTAGGAAGTCCCCATGACCCCTTTTGACACATTTGAATGATCAAGTGTGTTCGAAGGGGTCGTAGGACCCCTTAAAAAACACTTCATGTGTCTAATGTGTCCATAGGGGTCATGCAAACTTCCTAGGGGTCCTAACATGTGATAAGGCATATTAGGACCCATAGGAAGTCCCCATGACCCCTTTTGACACATTTGAATGCCCAAATGTGTTTGAATGGGTTGTAGGACACCTTAAGACACACTTGATGTGTCTAATGTGTCCATAGGGGTCATGCGGACTTCCAAGGGGTCCTAACACATGATAAGGTGTATTTGGACCCCTAGGAAGTCCCCATGACCCCTTTTGACACATTTGAACACTCAAGTGTGTTCAAAGGGGTCGTAGGACCCCTTGAGACACACTTGAGCATTCCAATGTGTCCATAGGGCCATGGGGACTTCCTAGGGGTCCTAACACATGATAAGGTGTACTAGGACCCATAGGAAGTCCCCATGACCCCTTTTGACACATTTGAACACTCAAATGTGTCTGAAGAGTTTGTAGGACACCTTAAGACACACTTGCTATGTCTAATGTGTCCATAGGGGCATGGGGACTTCCTAGGGGTCCTAACATGTGTTAAGGTGTACTAGGACCCCTAGGAAGTCCCCATGACCCCTTTTGACACATTTGAATGATCAAGTGTGTCTGAAGGGGTCGTAGGACCCCTTAAGACACACTTGATGTGTCTAATGTGTCCATAGGGGTCATGCAGACTTCCTAGGGGTCCTAACGTGTAGGACCCCTAGGAAGTCCCCATGACTCCTTTTGACATATTTGAATGCTCAAATGTGTCTGAAGGGGTCGTAGGACACCTTAAGACACACTTGATGTGTCTAATGTGTCCATAGGGGTCATGCAGACTGCCTAGGGGTCCTAACATGTGATAAGGTGTACTAGGACCCCTAGGAAGTCCCCATGACCCCTTTTGACACATTTGAATGCTCAAGTGTGTTTGAAGGGGTCGTAGGACCCGTTAAGACACATTTGAGAATTCCAATGTGTCCATAGGGGTCATGTAGACTTCCTAGGGGTCCTAACACGTGATAAGGCGTACTAGGACCCCTAGGAAGTATGGATCAAATAGCGAAGGTGCATCAAATCAAATTAATATCATAATATATGCAGAAAATACTATTATGGACAAAAATATTTGCATATTAATGGGAAAGAGTGGGAAGAGCTTCTTGGACCCATGATAGAAGTTACAAATAAGGAGGAAGAGCTAGGAAGGAGAAAGCGGCAAAGTAAAGAAGTAAGATATGCGTGTGAGCCTATGTCACATGATGATGATGAGTACTTACCATCTTCTAGTATCTTAAGTAGTGATAGAAGCTCTTCAGTGCACATGTACACTGAGACAAAAAATTAAGATAGAGAAGTAACAAGTGCTGTGGAATTATCCATAGAGCAATGTGAAATGAATCCTCAAATTGGTTCATTAGCAGGAAAAGAATTTGGTCATGCACTTCATTCTAGCACCACAAATATTTCTATTAGAAATGCCTATTTGTCAATGGCCTTGCATTTACGGGACTTGGGAAACTAGGTTACTCATGTTGGGCATTATCCCTCAAATGTAAGTTCATTGCCACCTTTGGCAAGGTAGTCTCACTCCTCATTTTACAACAAAGGGTAGCCATCTATGGTCCAAGGTTTTAATTTAGCTAACAAGTGGAGAGCTTCTCAAGGTACTGATCTCTTTCATAGAGAAGTTCCTGATTCATCTCAAGGTTCTCATTTAGGTGACCAACACCTTGGAGGTCCACAAATAGATCCATTGATTTCCCAAATTGGTAAAAGGGTAGATGCAATTTTGGAAAGAGTATCCCAATTGAAGAGAAATAGAAATTCTAGTGAGCATAAAGTTATTGTAGATCCAATGGGTGTATCTCCTCCACTAACAAATATAACTGCTTCCAGAGAGTTGAGTTTAAATGGAGATTGTTTGTCCCCAAGCATGCCCCAGTCGAATAGATGAACCAGATGTTGCTTGAGTAAAGAAGATAGTGGTTTATTAAACCATCTACATTATCCCACTTGCTATCAGTTACTACTTTTTGAGCCGCTTGACAACTACTTTTGTGCAGGATTTCTGTAATATATAATGTCCTCATGCAAGTACATGCCAGTTTTTGTAAACATTTTTTGTTGTAAAGGGTTAGTGAGCAATATCAAAGAAAAGATTCTTTCATGTATTATTTAGACACATATCAATTAGGAAACCATTTTTCTCCTATTACATGGCATAAATGCCTAGATTCACTTTGTCGGTATCAATAGGTAGCAAGATGAGGGAAGAAATATTTGTAAAGAGGAAGTACAAATGTTACTGTCCAAAACCATTTGGAGAGTAATATTCTTCTCCTGATTGTAATAAGAAACTCAAAATGTAGAAGACAACAAATAGCTGGGGCATTTATTTCCTATGACCTATGTCAATTTTAGTTCAATTCCTATTGATGATATTCTCAATGTGTAAAAATAAACTGATCGTTATTTTAAAATGGTGTTGACTAAAATTTATGAACATATGTCAAATATACTTTTTTTTCTAGAATTTGAAATAGAACCAGTGGTAATATAATCAAATTTGTGAATTTCACATCCAATCATTGGATGTTAATTAGAAGTACAATACAGTAATATTTTTGAACTAATAAAAAATCTTAGTCTTACTTCAAACCTACTCTCATGTATGTGGGTTCTTGGAGGTATCTACTAAACAATGTGTGGATCTGTAATGTCCCTATCCAGGACCTTACTCACTTTGCTTAAAACTTAGGTAACTAGAATTTGGATTTCTAATGCATGCTATGATATTATTTAAGCTTGCCTTGCTCCTTACTAATTAATATTGTAATGAATTGGTTAGCCTTCCCCTTCTCTCTCTCTCATACTCTCTCTCTCTCATACTCTCTCTCTCTCTCTCTCTCTCCTTCCCCTTCTCTCTCTCTCCTACTCTCTCCCCTTCCCCTTCTCTCTATCTCTCCTACTCTCTCCCCTTCCCCTCTCTCTCTCTCTCACCTTCTCACTCTCTCAGCCCCCACCACCTTCTCACTCTCTCTCTTCCTCAATGGCTGCCCATGAATTTTTTAAATGGCTGATTGATTTCCTTTGCTTCTTTCAATGGCCGTCCATTATTTTTCTGCAATCTTCTAACCTTTTGTACATAGTTGTAAAATACATATTAATATATATTATACATAAAAAATAATATATAATATATGATATATAATGTAACATTTAATATTAATATATATGTAGACACTTAAAAATGACTTCATTAATTAATTAAATATTTATTATTTAATTGATATTGACTTCATAAATTAATTAAATATTTATTATTTAATTAATAATTATTTCCTCTATTTATTAAATAGATTATTGAATTTATTTAGTAAATTCACTATAGTCTATTCCTCTATCCCAAGTCTTCTAATTAGTCTTATTAAAGTGATTTAATTAAATATACAGTCACCTAAATATGACTAAGTCCCCTAGTCCACCTCAATTACCTAGTCACCTAACACATCACTTTGGCTAAACTAAATAATTATTATTAATTATTTATTGGTAATTATCCTCACCCACACATGTCCTATTCTTAAGGGCTATGTGGCCTCATAGGACTTGGTCTCATGACCACATGTCCTCTCTTAAACCAAGTCAAGGGACATGCCCTATTCCTAAGGGGCTTCTCAAGCCACCTCTAAGGGTCAAAGGTGACTCATGGGACACTTGTACCAAGAGTCCTCATGAGGAAAAAGTCCTTCCCTCTTCCTCTCTTTGGTCTTTGTGAGACACTTGACATGTGTCTTTCCCTTCCACCTTGTTCTCCTCCATGTCAATGTGAGAGGAACATCATCCCTATTCTTCCTTTCACATTCCAACTACATCCCCCTTTCTCTCAACTCCTTCAACCAAGTCAATCCTAGCCCTAGGATCTTCCACCTTTCATTCTCCACAGTAGGATTGTGCCACCTAGGCTTAGATCCTCCAAAACTCTATAAAAGGAGCCTCATTTCCCCTTTGTGAGCTAATAGGTATTTTTGTAATCAAGCATTCAAGCAATAGGCAATCAAGCATTCAAGCAATCAAGTAATCAAGCATTTCAAGAGCATCTCATTCACCGTATTTGCATGATTAGGCTTTAGTTTTGCATACATTCATCATCAATCTCCACACTTTGGTATCATCTTGGGCAAGAGGCTTCATTTGGAAATCCGAGAGCTCAACATCCTCAATAAATCAAGGCTAGGAGGGCAATGGAGACAAGCTACATAGTAGGTGAAGGTAAAACCTTTTTTTAGCTTCATTTTTAGTGTATTCTTCATTGTTGTTTGCTAATTAGTTTGATTTATTAATCTTAGAATAGTTAATTTATCATTTAGAGTAGTTAGACATCTAATTTGCATACAATATATTAAATAATATTTATTGTAAAATGTATATTATATAATATATAATATTTAATATTTAATATTTAATATATAATTGATATTATATAATATTTAATATATATAATATATAATCTAATATATAGTTTTTGATTGTGATATAATCTGATATATATAATCATATGAACGATGGAGAAAGGGGAGGGAGAAAGGGGAGGGAAAAGTGAAAAATCAAAATTCTGCTGGCCTTTTCGGGTACCCGTAAATATCGGGTACATGAAAATATCGGGTACTTGATTAGGCTCGTTATTGCTTTGTGCACCAAACCTACATGGTCAACTATTGAAATGTCTCAGAAACATGTTTTTCCCCTGTTTCTCTAAGTTCCAGACTTCGACCATGTAGCTGACGACTTTTTTTTCACCCAAATTTGATCAAATGAAAAGGGTATCTTAAGGAGATTATCAGCTTTCTATCGATATAATTGCTATCAAATTTTTAATTCGTTAAGTAATTATTACTTATTTTCTAATTGAGTTATGTCTAAAGTGTTGATTTATATACTGATTGAAAAACAACTATAACTTTTAGACAGTGTAACATTTTTGAAATCCAAAAAATATGTCACATCCAAACATGAGTCTACTACTTATATATAAAATCTTATAATAAAATATTATCATTTGATTATGATTAAGGTGGTAAGACGTACACCTACTTCTTATTTTTTTCCAAAAAATTTTGTACTACTGCATTGAAATCTATACTTTTCACCAATCATACTAACTTTTTTTCAAAAAAGGCCTAGTAGTTTAGAAACTACATTCAATTTTCTACAGATTCTATTGTTACAACTTTTTGATATTAGCTTGATAGCTAGTTGAAATTTTCACCTCAAGTTGACTAACCCTAATTTGCTAATTTTTCATTGCCACTTAAGGGCATAGTTTGGCCCCTCATGATCTTGCACATACCCAAATCCAAAGAGGTCAAGCTCATTTGAACTCAACCTCTTCCTTTTGCAATAGAAAACTATAAGTGAGAAAAATAACCTATGCATTCTAAAGGTGATCAAACTACCATCAATATTCTACCATAATGTCTCTAAGATTGAGGAGGTAAATTTTTTTAGTTTTTAAGCACAAAAATTTAAAATACTAGTAATATAGGAATTATTTTGGTTCAATGGTTTTTTTTCTTAAGTTTGAAAATACTTCACCAATTGATAAAAAAACCTAATTATCAATAAATGAAAACCCTAGTGAAGAACCTAGACAAAAAAACCATCAAAAAACTTCTCCATCAATTTCTCAACATGCACCTGAAATGCAAAAAAATTAATTATAGGTGAAACTTAAAAGAATAAAAGGGAACTACAAGCATTAATCGATAGGTTGGAAATTCTAAGTGGAACTAGTTGTTGGAGTTTGTCATTGATATTTTTGTTGGTGACATAAGAAGGAGAATGTTTTTCATAGCTTATACAAGTTTTCATTGATGTCAGCACATTAATCCTTGAAGACAAGTTTGTAGTTGACTTATGATGTGATCTTTTAGTGTAGGTTTTCTATTTTCCTAGTTGAGTTTATTATTTTCCCTTTTCTTAGATTTTTCGTACACTTTTATTAAGCTTTCTTTGGTTAAATAAAGTGAGTTTAATTAGTGGGTGGGTGATTTGAGGTGTTGACATTCTACAAGGGAGGTGACATTTTCTATCTTGGGAAGATGCTCTTTCTATCTTTAACCCACATAGTGGCCTCTCCCTATTGGTTAATTTTTCCAACTCTTCCCTCTCCTAGGTCTATATAAACTCACTACCTTGCTTGTATTTTCATATAGTTGGAGATAGTAATCTAAGGCTATTTTTCCTTGGAGAACTTCACATCATTTTTCTCTCGGTATTACTGTTATGTTGTTTATTTTATTTAAAATTTATTTGATCCATCTTGTTCAATTTGATTCTAGGTTGTAATGTGTTTCTCAGATTCTAACATGGTATCATATAATATTTTGGAAGATTAGATTATTTGTAGCTCGATCTTGTAAAATCTTGTTGTGTTTTCTCTTGTGTTTTGTACGATTTGGAGAGCCAAGAAAGGTTTATGAAGATCCAATAGTCTTTGTTTTGTATTTTTTTGGGATTTGGGTGATTGCAGTAGCTTTGGGCATTTTGGAAGAATTCCTAATTGTTCCATTGTGTTTGGGAGGCTCAAAAACCCCCATTTCTATATAAATTTTGGGTAGATTAGACACTAAAGGCTCTGCATGCCATTTATTTTTACTTGTTGGAGAGTTTTCTTTGCATTGGAGCTACATTTTCTACAAGTGATAAAGAAAAATGCTTTTGAGTTCCATTTGTCATATCCAAAAACAATTTGGGTATCAATTAGATTTTGCATGCAACTAATTATTTGTGAGAAAATCACATCAAAATGCTTCAAATAAACCCCTTACCACTGCAATTTTTATTTTTGATCTTGATCTTCAAATGCCTCATTCTTAGTCATACAAAGGTATTTTTTAGTATGTATATTTTTTAAAAACCTGGATAGTTTTTCATGATCTTTGTAGTGGCGTAATTTCTTTTTCTCAAAAGCTCTCATTTTTTCCATAAATTTAGTTTTCTCAAAAGATTTGAAGGGTAGTCCTTATTTTTTGAACTTCAAATAGCTATAACTTTCACATATGATCTCAGATCGAGGTGTAGACACCTAAATATGATTAACAATATTATAATCATATTTATTCTCTTCTAGGCATCCTAATTAAATATTATTATTTAATTAAAATTTGTTGATTCCCTAATTAATTAGTTATATTCCAATTAATTAAATAAGCAACCACTACTATTTAATTAATTGATCCCCCTTCTTCTATTAATTAAATCTAATTTAATTAAATCCCTTTCCCTCATCTTCTATTAATTAGATCTAATTTAATTAATTCTCTTTCCCACTTCTTCTATTTTCTCAAAATTAAATAAATTAAATTTATCCTATCCATTTTCCCCCTTTGATTAAATAAATATCATTTAATCAATTAGAGCACATGGCTCCTAACTTTAACCCTCACCTAACCTCACATCCCTAACCTAATCCATCCTTCTAACCCACTTGCCCACTCAAAGCCCTCTTTGTTGACTTTAACCCTCATCTAACCTCCAACCTAACCCTTAACCTAACTCATCCCAACCCATTCACACATACTAGTTATTCTTTAGCTAATTAATCATTATTAATTAACTAATTAACCCTCTACTCATTCTCTCTCCTCCCACTTGTATCCTCCATAAAATCTCACTTTCCCACTAATTAATCCTAATCAAAACCTAACCTAACCCTAATCATGTGCACAACATTAATAATGAGGATTAATAAATCTAACCCAAATCTCAAGTCAACTCTTGTCACATCCTCCCACTCCTCAACCAAATATATTTATATCAACCTTAAATGCTCTTACATTTCCCTTACACACTCCATCCATCTCTTACATTCTTATCCCCTCTCACATCTCCCAAAATAGTCACATTCCCCCATTCTTCCAAGCCTCTCTCCTTGTGAAACTTGTCACAATGAGAAGCATTTGAGAAAGCGCAATCCATGTGCTCTCTCTCAAATGCATGTCCACCCTTCCTTAGGTTTGCATCTTGACCATCCATTTCATCCTCTATTTTCTTATAAATTGAACAATTCTCCCTTCGCAAATCATCCACCTTTTATGCAAAGTTATAATGTCATTTTGAGATTCAAGAACAAGACTTATAATCTCATAATTCTAAAATATCCTCACACTATTGAAGCTTGAGTGAGAATCCATTTGAGCACACATCATTTTACTTGCAAACTCACCCTCTAAGCTAACGTGTGTTGTTGTTTGAGTGTGTTTTTGCAAGCTCTTTTGTTGTTTATAGGTTGTAAAAGGAAAGAAGACTTAGTTACTCTTCTGTGGATATCTTTGAAACACAAACTTAGAGACTATATTCCTTCTATTTTCTGTCTATTTCCTATTTTTGGGAATGCGGTCTATTATCAATAGGATCATTGTTTGTTGAAAACATGGTGGGAAGGCACTATAAACCTATAAGAATGCATTTCTACTAACTATTCTTATTTTTATTTTTTTGTAGGTCAATGGGTTAGCCACATAGTTTGGCAAGAATGTACATAATGTTTTTAATTAAAATCAATTCACACTTCACTTTTGGTGCTTAAAATATACCTTGTATGTCACACATCACTTCATATTTCAATTTAGGTATAAAAAATTACAAGGTTAAAAGTGAAGAATAAAATTTTTCATTTGGATTTAAAAAAAAACATCATTAAATCTTGAATGTCTAAAGCGAATTGAACTAGACAAAAAAATATTCCATTTGGGCTTTAAAATGAACATCAATAAATCTTGAATGCCTAAAGGGAATTGAAAAATACAAAAAATCTTTCATTTGAGCTTTAAAATGAACATCATTAAATCTTGAATGCCTAAAGTGAATTGAACAAGACAAAAAATCTTTCATTTGGGCTCTAAAAAGAACAAAAATCCAATCTTGAATGCTAAGGGAGTAAAACATTTGCAACAAAATTTTCCTTTTCAAGCACGTACAATTTTATTTCCAAGAAATGGAGCATACATGCTAAACACGAGTGTCTTTTGTCATAGATAGAAAACAATTAGCTAATTTACTTTTCAATTTGGAAAGAATGATTTTTTGGCATGTTTGAAGGAGTTTTTTTCAACACTTCCTTAGATCTCTTTATTACATTGCAAATCCTTGTTAATTAAGTGATGTGAAAATAATTAAATTACATTTGTATCTTCTTCCCTTGCCTTCATAGAAATTGGGTGAAGAGAAAGATCATATTCAATTGGTTTTGCTTCTAGCGAGGCTTGTCTAGAGGGTGCACTTCCCCTTTAGAGAGCGACCTCAAACTGATAATTCCTAGATCAATATATAAATAAGGTGCTAAGAAAACTCTCACCTCATCCCCTCAAGCTCAGGTAATGTGTGTTGATAGTAGTCTAAGGTAGGTGAATATCCCTACAATTTTATCATGGTAAACTAGGCTCTTAATTGAGTCACACGCGTATAAACTAATTGAGAGGACTCGATGGACCTTACTAGATGCCATTAATTAGAAGCCCCCTTGATCTACTCCTGAAGGTTTGATAATCTTTGTTCTAGGAGGATAGTAACCTCCCCAAGACACTCACCATATTGTGTCATCCTTGAGCTCTTGGATTTGGTTAATATGACATTTTTTGGGGGCGATAGATGGAGGTGATTGTTGTAATACCCCAAAAATGGGCTATAAGTTCATTAATCTCCTACATCTACAAATTGAATGAAATCAACATTGAAGTCCTAATCTAAGGCACATCTGCACATCATCGAATCCTAATTGATTATCTTAAATTCTGCATCGAGAAATATTTCTAACAATATTCCTAAATTATCTTAATTATCTTTAATTTATAATTATTTGGCAATAAATCACATTTATCCTAAAATTTGATTAATTAAATATTTTGCATATTTAATTAATTAGATTTAATATTTGCCACTTAATTGTATAATTAAATTTAATTATATCTATTATTAATTGTATTATTTAATTTTGACAATAAATCTAATATCATATGAATAATTGATTAAATTCTTATTTAATTAATTAAAGCAAATTGTCATTATTTAATAATATAGTTTTTAATAAAAGTTTGATTAAATAATTGATTAACCCATAAATCAATTGTTTTATTTTTAAAAGCAGTTAAGTTGAAAATAAATCACTTTATTATTAAATTAATTCATAAATAAAACATGCACAATCATAAAAGCAGACAACTATCAATTATCAATTAAAACTAAACTCTATTTTGAGTTCAAACTTAGCTTTTGCATGTTTTTGTGAGTTAATTATCCTTTATTTAAAAAATAACTCAAAAATCAACCTGAATTATTTGAGTGATTTATGGCTTTTTCCCATGCACCTCCAAAGCCCTGGATTTCTATAAAAACAAGGCTCATCTCTTCATAATTCATCTCTCATTCATCTCTCAAATTTGCATCCAAGCATCTCATATTTTTGCACAATCACGCTGGAGAATTGGAATTGAAGAATCAAAGCTCTTGCGAATCGACATCTTTGTGAGATCAATTTCAATTGCATAGTTTTTATATCATAGCATAGAATTTCATAGTTTTCATATCATTGTTAGAATCTTCATTGTTAGATCATTTAGCATTCATTGCATATCAATTTTCAATAGCATTCATAGCATATCAATTTCATCTAGCATAGATTTCATATCAAATTAATCATTATCATTGCATAGAAAATATCAAAAAAATAGCTTAATTGCATTAAATCTCATATCTAGATCAATTGCATTCAAATCTTTCATTTAGGTGTCGTCTAGGTCACTGATCTCGATTACAATCTGAGAACATCAATCTCGCACCTACTAGAAGGCAGTAAATCGCTTGGTTAGAGTAGATTTCAATTTTGCATGATTTTGATTATAGCTAACCTCTAATATTTTACTGAAGTGTTGTGTCTACAGATCAGGTACAAAATTCACACACACATTCTGGCACCCACCGTGGGGCAACCCACCTTTGCATGCTGGTTTTGATTTTTTTTGGGAGCTAAAACCCCAAAGTTTCAAATATTTAATTTTATCTCCCAAACGGCTTGGATTTTTGGTCTGAAATTTTTTTTGCAGGTTGGTGACATATAAAGGAAGCTTCGATAAAAAATTTAGAATTTTCTAAAAAAATATTAATTTTTAATAATTTTTTTTCAATTTTTCATAAAAAATTAATTTTCAGCGCAAATCAAAATATTTTTTGGAAATTTTTACATTTTCGGAAATCTCTTCAAATTCTACAGGGGGTCTATTATTTAATTTTTAAATTTGGATGCAATTTAATAGCTCAAATAGTCAATTTGCAAAAACTGGTCTATTTTGATAAAACGGGTCTCTAGGGCACAAATGAAGAGATTTTTCTAAAATTTTTGCATTTTTGAAAAGCTCTCTATTTTTTAGTTGGGGTCTCTATTTTGAAATTCTATTTTTGTGGCCAAAATCATATCAACAAAATTAGATCTTGTTGACTAGGTCAAATGCAGCAAAAAAAATAAAGTTTTGTGATGCGTATGCACTTATTTTTTTTACATGGTTCAATGAATGATATGAGTTGTCATTTGGGTTCATTGTTGGTTATTATTGCTGATAATAATTAATTTTTAGAGCTAACCCTATGGTTTTCATAAGTTGAATATATTTTGCATATCTTGTTTGCTTGTTTGCTTGTTGGGGAGTTTGTCACTTGCTTGCATGGAAAAGCTCAACAAGAATTGCTAAAAATTAGGTAAAATCTACTAAGTGCATTGCAAGGATCCCAGGTATTCTCCTTCATCTAATAACATTTCAATTTGGCCTTAAAATAAATCTCTCGTGTGTCTAGCTGGGGTGATTCTTTTCATGCTTTTGTTCTACACACTTGCATAATTGATACTAGGTTGTGACCCCTTAAGGATTCATTAAGTAGTCTTAGATACTTGTGATTGATCTTGATTGCTATCTTGGGTTATTGGACTCGCTAATCCGTCGGCCCCTCATTTCCACCCCGTGGTTGCAATCTTAGCGCCATAAAGGGGAGGGGTCAACAGGACAGAAGCGTTAAGTGTTCCACTTGGAAACCCTTTTGTGCTTTTAGGAACTCACTTGTTTTCTAAGTTGGGGACTCATTTTTAGCTTGTGTGAGGTGTTAAATGTTCCACCTTGTGGACTCATCTCATATTTTCTTTAAGCGTTAAGTGTTCCTCTTTCTGCTTTTTGGGTACTTTTGGTAGATTTGCTTTTGGGAATATATCTATGCTCACATAGTAATTAGGCCCTATGAACACTATTCATGATTCTTGAGAGATTGGATTCCTAGAGAAATCTTTCTTGATGACATAATCCTTGTAGGTAGGGAGGATACTTAGTGCATTTCACATTCAGCTTGGTTAGTGCGTCTTCTCTTATTGATCGACACATTCTCTCTCCGGAGAGGTTGATAGATCACGTGGGGTTGATATCACGAGCTTTGGTGAATCAAAATTGGTTAGTGCATCTTCTCTTATTGATTGATACATTCTCTCCCCAGAGAGGTTGATAGATCACGTGGAGTTGATATCACAGACCTTGGTGGAACAAAAATTTGTCTTAGCATGTCGGATTAATCTGCTTGCTTTGTTTGGGTTAAAAGTGAAAAGGTGTCAAAAACCTTGGATTTGGAGCCAAGTCCCCTTGTGGTATAAATCTGAGTCACCTTTAGAGAGGGTTAACCGTAGCGGACAATCCCTTCACAGGGAAAATTGCGTTGACAGAACCTCAAGCGATAATAACCATTTTCGCCATGGTAGTGATATATAAATGTCCTTGTGGAAGAAATCTCCACGGTATGGTTCATTGTTGGGTTGTCAAATCTCCCTAGCAGCTCTTGAAGATTAAGTTCTCGAACTGTGTCAAAACCCTGGTGCACCGGGATTGGAGTTCACCCCTTTGAATCATAAAAGTTGCAGAGTCAAACCATTACTAAAAACCCTAGAGAGGCCAATTTTTCACTTTCAGGTATATGTGTGTTATTGCAAAACTTTTTAGAACATACACAATTAGTACTCTCAAGGATTAGCACAATTTGGTCACTTGATTGTTCATGCACAAGGTTGCTTTTTCCCTTGTTCATTATTTTCAGACATGCTTGGAATCACTTGCTTGCTGTTTTGCGCACTTGTTTATCTACTTGGCTATTAAAAATGATCAAATCTGGTATAACCTTCAAAATCTGGACAGTACAATTTGCAAACAATCCAAAACTAAAAACCTTAAGTTTTGCAAAATTTGATGTAAAATTCTTTCTGGAGTCAAAAGTCATTTCAGGAAGTCAAAAGTCGTACGAGTTTTGTCAAGTGTCATTTTAGTATTGCCCATCTGTCATATGAATTTTCAAACCAACAAATTCAAGAAAGTCAAAACCCTGTTAGCAACTATCGTATGATATTGACAACTCTCCTTTCATTGCTACCCAACTGTCGTATGAGTTTAGCAACTGTCATTTCATAGACTGCCCAGTGTCGTATGAGTCTGCAGAGTGTCGTTTGGAAAAATTTGAGAGAGTTGTCAGAAATTGTCAAATTACAAGATATCCAATGTTTTCAGCCTAGTTCTAGAATCTATCGAACAAAATCACTGTGTCAAGAACATATCAGTAGCTATCGAGAATTAGTACACATGTCTCAAAGAATCAGTACACATGAGGAAGAAATTCTGATCGTCGCTATGATGAAACAGATACATGCTATGCAAGTCCAGCTTGACAAACTTGAGAAAGAAAAGGAACCTAAAGAGTTCTCCATGGAATCTCTATACTCTTTTCCATTTGATAAAGACTTGTACATGTCACCATTCCCCCAGACAAAATTTGAGCAATATGATACCTCTTCCACAGAGAGTGACACATCCAGCTTTGGAGACTATGATGACTATGATGACAGATAATGTAATGATACCTATGACACCTCTATTCCTAAGAGTCCTCCTCGTCATTTGTTCCTACTTACTACAAATGGGCCATCACATTGGATAGATCGTGATGGTGATCCATGTGATTCTGATTTTGAAAGAGATTTTGATGGCTTTTGTGGACAATACCTTGATGATGATCCATCTACTACTGTTGAGGACTATAAAATACATCGTGCTAGCTTGAAACGTCAATACTATAAGGATCTCTCCTCTAAGAACTCTCAAGCTGAAAATAAAGATTACACTCTCAAGCAAGATCATGTTAATGTTGGACCTTTGTCTTGTGATTGTTCCCTTCCATCCCCTACTTCCTCCAATACTCGACAATTTCCTAAAGCTTCTGAGTCTTTCAAATCTTTCACAGAACCTTCATTCGACACAAGCCCTGATACTTTTCATGTGGTTCCCTATAGTTATCCTCTAGGGCTACCTCTTAAAGAAACTCAAGCTATCCTTCACTTGGCTGCAAATACTTTCAATGATGATAAACCTAAAGAGCCTAAGCCTTCATATGCTATAATCCCTACTTCAGCTAGTCCTCCACCATCTCTTCCAAAGTCTTCCATACAATCCCAACATGCTTCCTTGTCCTTAGAAGTGGCTCCATGTCAAGAGGATTACAAAAATGATGAAGAAAAGAACATAAAGAAAGATCAAGATCAAGAACCCTCCATTTCATCCACTCCTTTTCCCGATGTCTCTTATCTACTTCATGGTTCTTTTGATCCTATACACCCTTTTTCATGCATTCCACCATGTCTTAAGTCTTCACCTAAGCAAGATCAAGCTACTACTTACACTGTTGAGCTTATTGACAATCAAAATAACCTTACTATGCTTGCGCTTTCCAAAGATGATACTTCCATTAAGGTTGGTAAAAATGGTGTTCCTTCCAATGTTAAGCCTATTGAAAAAGAAGAGAAAAATTATGCGCTTATGCTATCTGAAGATCCTTGTCAAGATCAAAGTCTTTCATCTTCTTGTTCTACCACTCCATGTTCACTTCCACTTTCTACTCTTCCTAAGTCTTTGCAAGCTTTGAACAATCCTATCAAAGAAGGTGCTCATATTCAAGATGTCCATGATTCTATTGAAAATTCTAATGCTCACTCTAAAGATGTTGATATCCTTGGTTGTCATATAGATGCTGATGAACATATTGATTATCCTTTTGCATCTTCCACTTCCATCCTTGGACCTCTTCCACCACTACTAAGGGCTTCATGCCTTCCTTCCATCTTGGGTCCTTATGTCCCTTCACTTTCCCCTCCTAACTCTCCTGATTCGCCATCCATTTTGGGTCCTTACATACCTCCATCTCCCATCTTTCCTCAAGATCAACATAGATGCATACCTTTGAATCCTTTTCATCCACCCACCCATCTAAACCAGTCATATCCTCCCTCTTCCACAAATCCCAAGTCTTTTGGAAGTAACTTGAATGTTCAATACAAGAAAAAGAAGCAATGCAATAATCCATCAAAAAAAGATCACCATGTCTCCTCTAATCGACACGGAGGCATAAAGTCAAAAGAGATATCTAAGAAAAAACTACAAGACAAGTATGGGTTCCAAAATCCATCATTGAAGATATTCTCTCTAGATCATCAAAAGGAAATAAAAAGCCTGCGGCTATGTGGATTCCAAAGTCTCTCTTGATAGAGTCTGGTGTTGAGAAAAAAGTAAAATTGACATTCAAGCTTCCAAAGGCTTCCACTTCATTTCCCTCCAAAAATATTCTTTCATTCCATGCGCCTGAACCTCAACCTCTACTATTCATTCACCATATTCCTTCATGTATTCCTTCATTCACATTTCCTCCACCCTCTCGCCACCATTCAAGGTGTGTGTTTATGTTGAGCTTGCCTTCCTTTCCACCTACCCTTTCACAATCCTTCCATTCATTATCCTTCTACCTTCTATTATTTTTCCTCATTTGCCTATTCCTCCTATCTTCCAACCTCACTTGCTTTACATAAAACCTTATCTTCTATTTTTTTCTTCCATTTCTCTTTCCCTATCAGCATCTTTGAGCATATCATTTTAATTCCTTGGCATATCATGGTTTATCCTTTCAAGGAGCATTATCTAAAAAGCTTGCCTTCTTCCAAAAAAAGAAATGAAAAATAAACTAAATTGAAAATGTGCCTTGGTGAAAACCTGAAAACAGGTGCCTTGGTAGCAAAAGTAAAGAGAAATAAATTCATCCTATGGTGAAAACCACTCCCTTGTGGTGCCTTGGATAAATACCATGATGAAAACTTGGCAATTAGGCATTATGTGTAGTTCTACATATTTCATCCATTCTGTCTTCTCTCTTTGATCTTGACAATGTTGATCTATACATGAACATTTGACTATTTTGTGAGCTATCTTATGATGATCTTGCTTTCATTCCTTCCATGTTTAGCCTTCATATCCATCTTCCTCCATTCATTTTCACCTATCACTATCCTTTTCCCCTTTGGTCTTGATCTAATAAAAAAAGAAAGAAAGAGTAAAACACAGTGCTATGAAGCCTCTTGACATGTCTACTCTTTTGGACTGCATCCTTTCCTACTCTTGCATCACACTTTTGTGACTTATCCTATGCTAGCCTTTCATTACTTGTCTAAATGCGCTTTGCATGACAATTTTTCCCTAGCTTGCGTATTCTTGAGGATTTTGCCCTTGAGGATTTCTTCCCTTCATTATCCTTTATTCTCTTGTCTTCCATCTCTTCCACTAGCTTGCCAATCCCTCTTGTTCTCCACCTTGCTAGACATTGGGATTGCACGATATGGTCTTGCTTGGGAGTTTGCAATAGAAAAATATGCTATCAAGTATACCGAGTATCAGAACCAGTATCAAAACAATTATCAGAATCATTATCAGAATCAGTATCAGAATCAGTATTAGAACCAGTATCAGAACCAGTATCAGCACAAGTATCAGAAAAAGCATCTCATGATTAATCCAGCTCTATGAGCCTATAGAAAAAGTATCAGAACACCTACAAGGGCTACACCTTTTGCTTTAGTTTATGGGTCTGAAGCAGTACTACCTATTGAGGTCAAAATCCCATCACTAAGAATTAGAATGCATGGTCTCGTAACTGATGATGACTATAGAGCGTCTAGGTTACAAGAACTGGAACTACTAGATGAGCACAGACAAGCAGCGTATGATCATCTTAGATTATATCAGAAGAGAATGTCTAGAAGCTACAACAAGAAAGTCAGACACAGAGAATTTTAGGTTGGCGATCTAGTCTTGAGAGAGAATCCTAAAAATCAATCACATCGAGAACGCAAGGGGAAGTTTGAACCCAAATGGTTGGGTCCCTTTGTCATCACTGCTACTTTTGGCTCTGGTGCCTATCAACTCTCAATGACTGAAGGAGAATAGCTCTGAGAACAATCAACGTTCTCCATCTGAAGAAATTCTACACCTAAGGCATTCAGTCTATGGTAAAATATCCTAAAAAAATCTTAAAAATCAGAAAAAGTCCTGAAAAAATGAACATCTTGGTGAAAACCTAGCAATAGGTGCCTTGATGATTCACAAAAAAATTGAAAAATATCAAAAAATAAAAAAAAATTAAAAAATGAAAAATACAAAAAAAAAGAAAAAAAAAAGTGCCTTGGTGAAAACTTGGAAACAGGCGCTTTGGTAGCAAAAATAGAATCTCTGCCAAGATGGTGAAAACCCGGCAAACGGGTGCCACTTGTTCCAAAATGCTCCATCTATCAGTGCAATCTTGGTCTTTCCCAGCTTTCAGTCTGCTTTAGTCTGTATATATCTTGGTTTCAATAAGTCAGTTTGTACACCAATCAGCTTGCGCATCTGTATCCTATCAATGTTCAAACTTGGGGGCAATCAATGTCATATCCTATGGCCTCCAATGTATCTTAGACGTATCCTATCTAGTTAGAGTCCTTTGAAGCTTCAAGTTGAGTCTGTCTGTCTATCTCATCTCCAGAAAGGATTTTGCATCTACAACAACACAATCAAACCTCAAAACTCAACTGAAAACAATCTATGCTTTTTACATGCTTTTATCTCCTTGTATGCTTACTGATTCGCATTGAGATTTTTGCATATTGTGTCCCTTCGAGCTCTTCGATGATGTCCTTTATAGGATTTAGAGAGTGATGACTGGGGGCATAATCTTTTCTTTGTCTTCTGCTTGTATGTGAAAATCTAACAACTTTGGAAATTCCGGATTGAAATGGTGTCCGACTATAAGAGCCTCTATCTCGAATTGGATGGCCATGCGTACCTCGACCATTGATACCCAAAAAATTCAAGGAAGTTTGATCTAACTATTATCTTTTTGAAGTAAATTCTTTCTCCTACTGTGAAACGTGATCTTGCCTAAGGAGGTGAACGATAAAGGGTCACTACGGGTAATTCACACTGGATTTAGAATGATCTTTTGATTGTTTGATGTGTATGTTAAATGCAAGGTGTACTCAGGTCATCACGACATTTATGTTTTGATGCTTGTACAAAATTGCTATATCAAAATGGACATGATATTCAGGTCATCCTGGCGTTTGTGCCTTGGTGCTTATATCTGATCTAACATTCTGAAAACAAATCAATATTCATATGTCCATGGTTGTATAACCAGTGGGTGTTGTATTGATTCTTGCGCATACAAATCGATATTCATATGTCTATGGTTTCATGGCTAGTGGGCATTGTATTGATTTATCCGGTTACCTAAAAGTTCAATGATGATAACAAATCGACATATGATCAGTGACTAGGTCCTAGGTCTTAGGTTGCATTTCATTTTGCATGTCTCATTTCATTTTGCATTTTCATCTTTGCATGATCTCACAATGACTAAATGAACTTCAATGCTTAAACAATTCTTCAAATCACATCTTCAAATATAACAAGAGCTGAATCTTACACGAAGGTCCATCCAATGAAATAGCAAGTAGAATCCTTTTTCAGGATCAAAATTCAAATCTGAGATCATTCATATTATTAACTATTTGCATATTCGACCTTCGATCATCACAGAAATCCATAATTCAACTTAATTGATTATCTAATATCAAACTATCAAAATTTCAACTTGGTCAACCATGGTCAACTCATGGTCAAACCTAGTCAAACTTGGTCTTTTGGGACCTTCCAACGATGCAGAATGTGTTTCACCAAATGTGTTTAACCACTTCTCAAATCAATTAACATGCTTCTAAACTATCAACGCTGACTTTTCTTGTCAGATTTCAATTTTAATCCCGAAGGGGGCATGGTATTGCACATCATTCAAAGTCTGTAAATCAAATTCTATCAATATCTTTCATCAGTGATCAAGACAAAAATCATGTCTAGTCGCTGATTCATCAAAAGTCCTCATCGCTCGGGGCAAATCTATCATCACTTGGGGCATATCAGATTCATCGATCCATATCAATATGGTATTCTCCTAATCTTGTAAACTGTATCAATTTTTGCAACCATCAGATCATAGTGTTCTTTCCTTGGTTCTTCGACAACTAAAGGATTTTCATGTGATACCTGCTAGTTCTGCTAAGACAATCGAGTCTAGAACGGGTCACTCACTTCTTTGCAATCCTAAGGTTTGGAATCAGGCATTTTGACACTTTTTCACAATCATCGGTTCATCGCTGTTATAGTGAACATTATCTTTGGTCATTCAGGACCTCCTATCTCAATATCTTTCAATTGGTTTCTATCTTGAGATCAGTTTATCTTTTGAATCAGTTTCATATCTCTATCAAACACAGACTATCTTTGAACCACTGCGCTTCGCATAGTAATTCAAAGAGGGGCAAAATGTAATACCCCAAAAATGAGCTATAAGTTCATTAATCTCCTACATCTACAAATTGAATGAAATCAACATTGAAGTCCTAATCTAAGGCACATCTGCACATCATCGAATCCTAATTGATTATCTTAAATTCTGCATCGAGGAATATTCCTAACAATATTCCTAAATTATCTTAATTATCTTTAATTTATAATTATTTGGCAATAAATCACATTTATCCTAAAATTTGATTAATTAAATATTTTGCATATTTAATTAATTAGATTTAATATTTGCCACTTAATTGTATAATTAAATTTAATTATATCTATTATTAATTGTATTATTTAATTTTGACAATAAATCTAATATCATATGAATAATTGATTAAATTCTTATTTAATTAATTAAAGAAAATTGTCATTATTTAATAATATAGTTTTTAATAAAAGTTTGATTAAATAATTGATTAACCCATAAATCAATTGTTTTATTTTTAAAAGCAGTTAAGTTGGAAATAAATCACTTTATTATTAAATTAATTCATAAATAAAACATGCACAATCATAAAAGCAGACAACTATCAATTATCAATTAAAGCTAAACTCTATTTTGAGTTAAAACTTAGCTTTTGCATGTTTTTGTGAGTTAATTATCCTTTATTTAAAAAATAACTCAAAAATCAACCTGAGTTATTTGAGTGATTTATGGCTTTTTCCCATGCACCTCCAAAGCCCTGGATTTCTATAAAAACAAGGCTCATCTCTTCATAATTCATCTCTCCTTCATCTCTCAAATTTGCATCCAAGCATCTCATATTTTTTCACAATCACGCTGGAGAATTGGAATTGAAGAATCAAAGCTCTTGCGAATCGACATCTTTGTGAGATCAATTTCAATTGCATAGTTTTTATATCATAGCATAGAATTTCATAGTTTTCATATCATTGTTAGAATCTTCATTGTTAGATCATTTAGCATTCATTGCATATCAATTTTCAATAGCATTCATAGCATATCAATTTCATCTAGCATAGATTTCATATCAGATTAATCATTATCATTGCATAGAAAATATCAAAAAAATAGCTTAATTGCATTCAATCTCATATCTAGATCAATTGCATTCAAATCCTTCATTTAGGTGTCATCTAGGTCACTGATCTCGATTACAATCTGAGAACATCAATCTCACACCTACTAGAAGGCAGTAAATCACTTGGTTAGAGTAGATTTCAATTTTGCACAATTTTGATTATAGCTAAGCTCTAATGTTTTACTGAAGTGTTGTGTCTACATATCAGGTACAAAATTCACACACACAATTGTTACCCTGTGTTGTGTATATGGGAAAAGTATTGTTGAGGGGAAGATTTGTGATACAAGAGGTACAGGTTGTTCTTGCATGGAGCCTTGCACCTGGGTGAAAACTTGATATGCGGGGGGGTGGAGGTGTCTCTTGCATGGAGCTTTGTGCTTGAGTGGATGTCATATTTGTGCTTGAGCCAATCTAGAGTGGGAATAGATGAAGAACACTCTTAAGGAGATCCATGTCAAAACTAAGAGAAAAACCTTTTAATTTGAAGAAGTTTTTTCTTATCCCTTTGATCGATCTATCATAACCATCCCCTTCTCCAAACATGTTGAGACTCCCAAGTTTGACAAGTAGAGGGGGAAGGGAGATCCCATCAGCCACGTTAAGGAATTTTGCATGGCCTATCAATAGGTGGCCTATAATGACAACTACCTCATTCGACTATTTCCAAAAATCTTAGGTGAATCTTCTCTAGAGTGGTTCTACAAGATACCTTATGGATCAGTGTCGGCCTTTGAAAAATTATCCAAAAATTTCATAGCACAATACATGCATAAAATTGAGAATGAACAATCTCTCTTAGATCTCTGCAACTCGAAATAGAAGGGAGGTGAGAGCTTGGCCGACTATCTACAAAGATGGTAAAACCTGACCACAAGGCTATCATATCAACCCCAAGAGAAACATTTGACAAAGATATTTATTGACAACCCACATCCAAGGTTATCCCACTTTATGTGCATGAACTACATCCAGACCTACTAGGACATCAAGGGTACTTCAAAGATAAATACCACACATCACACAAATGGGCCACAAAATAATGAAATTATCAAGGCGGCGGTATAGGACCCGAGGAAGGTGGTATAAAAGACCCACTAGAGGCTTCTCATCAACCAAGATATTAATGCCTTGGATTTAGACAAAACACTTCTTCCCTGGATGCACAAGGCCATAATACCATGACTAGGGGAACTAATGCGCCGAATGTTACCCTCCTAGACATCTAGGGTGAAATCATGGAAGTTGAAAATATCCTAGGTGAGGAAGTTAAGAAATCCTACGATGATATATTCGATGATGAAACCTTCCTAAGAAATTCCATCCTTCACCAACTATCCATAAACCTCATCAATTTCCCACTCATCCACCCCAAACTCATAGACTAGGACCAACCGAGCGTAGCACATATTGATGAGTTCCAAAGCGAGGATGTGCTCCTAAGATTCATTTGAGTAGTAGAACAACATTAACTCTAGGGGCATACTTCAGTGCATGTCTAAAAGCTAGACCCTAAGGAATACTTTGGGGAAGAGGAATTCTTTAGCTACAAAATTAGAAATGAAAATGAAAAAAATGAGTCTTTTGGTGAAAACCCCTTTGGGCTACTTTCTGACTCCAAAAAAGTAAAAAAAAAAGGGCGTATCTTCTAGTGAAAACCTCTCTGAGGCATTAGAAGATGAATACTTTCCTCTTCCTCTTATCCATGATTATAGGCTAGAGAATTCATCTATACTTATCAAAGAAACCAAGCATGTTAATATGAGAACAAAAGAATCCCCTAGAATCACATACATCACAACATCATTATTAGAGGCTGAGGAATCAACTTTCACTACACTTCTCCAAGAAGCTACAATAAAATTTTCATGGTCATATGCTCATATTCCTAGATTGGAGCCCAACTTGGTTTTTTATCATCTCGTAGAAGAACCAAGTGCCAAACTAGTCAAGCAAAAGCATTAAAAGATGAACCCTAAGGTGTCCTTTCTAGTAAAAACATGACTAGAAAAGCTCCTACAAGATAAAATCATATGCACCATTAACTATTCAGAATGGATTTCATACATGGTGCTAGTCTCTAAACCATCAGGTGAAATTAGAATATGGATGGACTTCTGAGACCTTAACAAGGCATGTCCAAAGGATGATTTCCCTCTACCAAACATTTATATGATTGTTGACCTTATTATTGGGCATGACATGATTTCACTCATGGATAGTTTCTCTGGCTATAATAAGATATGTATTACAAAAGATCAACATAAGACATCCTTCACAACCCTATGGGGCACCTTCTTATATAACATGATGTATTTTGGTTTGAAGAATGCAGGGGCCACATATCAATGAGCCATGAATTTTATATTTCATGACATGATCCATAAGATCGTACAAGACTATGTGGATGATATTTTGGCAAAATAAAAAACAAAGTTAGACCATCTCAATGTGCTAGAATGTGTATTTTATCACCTCCATCATTATTTCTTGAAGCTCAATCCAAAGATGAGTGTCTTTGGAGTTACATCAGGAAAGCTCCTAGGATTCATTGTATTCAGACAAGGCATAGAGATTGATCCCAAGAAATTTAAAGCTATAATGGAAATTTCTCCCCTCAAGATGCTCAAGCAATTACGCAGTCTATAGGGTAAGCTATAGTCTTTTGGTTCATATCACATCTTGCAAAAAAGTGCCAACTATTCACCCATCTACTGCGTAAAGACACCAATTTCAAATGGGATCCTTTGTTCCAAAGAATTTTTGAAAAGATCAAGGAATACCTAGAAAATCCACCAACCCTTGTGCCACCTACTCTAGGAGAACCTCTCATTTTATACATATCAATAACCACTACAACACCGGGGGCACTCTTGGCTCAACTTGATGAAAATGGAAAAGAACAAGCTATATATTACATTATTCAAACACTTGGTGGCTATGATCTTAATTACACACCAATGGAAAAGGCATGCCTTGTAATGATTTTTCTACTCAAAATCTATGACACTATATGCTCAATCACATGGTGAAACTCATATCCAAAATAGATCTGGTCAAGTATCTACTCTCATGAACAACACTTATAGGCCATATCAAAAAATGGGTAATGATCCTTAGTGAATTTGACATCTATTATGTGGATAGAAAGGAAATTAAGGGTTAGGTTATTGTAGATCAACAAGCTGAGGCACCCTTGGTGGATGCATATCCTTTGGTAATGGAATTTCTAGATGAACATCTATGTATGACCAAAGAACAACCAACATGGAAGCTATATTTTAATGCATCCTACACATCACATAGATCAAGGAAGGAATCCTCTTTGTCACTCCTCAAGGTGACTACATCCCAAAATCATTCAAATTGAGATTCTTATGTACCAATAATATTGTAGAATACAAGTCGCTCATCTCAGGCCTCAAGAAAACTATCAATTGGAACATCACAAAGCTGCAAGTATTTGGAGATTCAAAACTCATCATAAAGAAAGTCATGGATGAATTTCATACAAAGGATGACAAGTTGTTACCCTACAAGGAATTAGTAGAAAAAATGAAAAAAAAGTTCCTGAGTCTACAATTCACACAAGTACCCAGATTACAAAACAAGTTAGTAGACACAATGGAAACTATTAGGTCCCTACTTGAAATCCCTCGAGACCCCACGTAGTATGAATTCTTCGTTAAGCAGCTCCATACACCTTCTTATGAGAATGTTAATTCATAAATGGTGTGCATCTTGGTTGGTCCTCAGTCCCCATGGTACTACGACATCCACACTTATCTAAAGAATGGCATCACATCTCCCCACCTCACAAAAAACCCAACGCCTGAATCTTATTCATAGAGAATCCCACTACACTCTCGTAACCAAGACCCTATATCATTGTGGATATCACAAAATCCTCTCTAGGTGTTTAGAATCAAACAAGGCCACTCTGGCTTTACAAGAGGTACACACTAGAATCTGTGATGCCCACACAAGTGGTATGGTCTTAGAAAAGTAGCTTCTTAGAGCAAGGTATTACTGGCCCACAATGGAATGTGATGCTTGTGAATTTGTGAAGAAATACCTACCATGTCAGCAACATGCCAATCTAATTCATGCTCCAACACATGACTTATGTCCCATTGCACCATTGTGGTCATTTTCATGTTGGGGCTTCAACCTCATTGGTAAGATAACCCCCCTTTCCTTAGATGGACATAAGTACATTGTCACGACTATTGAATACTTTATAAAGTGGGTTGAAGTGATCCTGCTCACCCTCGCTACCGGTATCCAAATATCCAAGTTCTTCCTTTACTATATCATTTTCCACTTCGGCATCCCCTCCACCATCTTCACAAATCATGGCATGCCATTTTAGAACCAACACATGAAGGAATTATGTGATCAATTCCATATCTATTATCACTTTTCTAGCCCATATTTTCCCCAAGGAAACGTCCAAAATGAGGCAACCAACTAAACCATCCTAAGAATCCTCAAAAAAGTTGTCAATGATTCTAGTCATGACTGGAACCTCCAAATTAATCTCACCCTCTGGACCTAGTGCACCTCTTACCATGATCCCATAGGCATCACCCCATATTCTCTTATACGTGGTGTTAAAACTTACTAGTTGAAGTCTAACTATTTTTTCTTCGTGCGTCCCTAAGGAACTATATCACTGACAAAGACTACAATGTAGCGTACCTCACACAGTTGGACTTGTTAGATGAGAAGAGATAAAAAACATATGATCACTTGGTTGTATACAAGAACTAAATTAAGAGAAGCTATAATTAAAAGGTCCACCCATGATAGTTTCAGGTGGGGGACATGGTCCTTAAGGAGAATCAACAAGTACAAGAAGATTAGGAAAAGAAAGGCAAGTTTGAGCCTACTTGGTTGGGTCCCTACATTGTCACAACTTGTTTTGGCTTAGAAGCATACCAGTTATCAAAACCCAAAGGGGAACCTTTGAATGATCCCATCAACATCATTCATTTAAATAAATTCTATGCCTGAGCTATGTAGTGTATCCTATGTATCTGAAAAAATCACAAAAACAATATAAAAAGTCTTGAAAAAATCATTGCGTTGGTGAAAACCTGGTAAACAAGTGCCTTAGTGATAACAAAAAAATAAAAAAAAAGAAAGAAATAATCATCCCATGGTGAAAACTTGGCAATCAATCACCTTGGGAAAGTATGTTGGTGAAAACCTGGAAACAAGCGCCATACATAGTGGACCATTCCATTATCTATCAAAATCTCATTCCATCACAATCATGCCTCCACCCATCATCTCCCCAGCAAAACCCCTTCTATCAACCCATGTTCCCCGAGTGTTCTATTATCACATGTGCACATTGAGAGTTGGATTACTATCCAACATCCTGACCTTCTTGTATATATTAGTTGTATAGCATGTCCTATCCTCGTATCCTAAGCTTTGTATATATTTGTCACATGTTGACGTATCCTAGTTCCTGAGTTTTTGTAAATATTCATTGTATATACCAACTATTCCATTTGTACTATATTGTTAGGGCCCATTGTACATAACCTCATTTGTCCTATAGAAGCACAATCAATTATCCCATCAAGTCTTGTACCTCAACAAGTTCCTCCGCATAGATACTTGATTATGTGATTGTCCCTAATTCATCTTTTACCGTCCAACACAAATTTGCAGCGAATCCCATCAATAGGTCCTTGCAAGATGCATCATTCCTCATGTTTGACCTAATCCCAATATCTTTCCATCAGTCGATATCTTTTGGCAAAAGGCGTCTTTCAAAATTTCACATTGATTCTTTGGTTCTTGATTAACTTCTTCAGGGTTCTTGTTGTTTCCCTCCTCAAGTCACCATGATCTCTTTATATTATGGTATGTTGCGAATGGAGGCAACTTGGGGCAAGGTTATTTTGATATTTTTTCTTTTCTACCAATGAGTCATTCAGATACGACTGAATTTGATCCAAGTGGACCCACTCTCCTAGAAGTAATCAAGAGAACTAGGTCTAGTTCTTAAATTACATTCATAAACTAGTGAACACCTCATTTCCTCACCATTAAACATACAAGCTTTCAGATCTAAAAATTTCACCAATCACTTGTATCTAGACCTACACAAGAGAGAGTAATTTGTATTTTTTTATATAGAGGATTTACTTAGTCAATCCCTAGGTTTGGAATCAATCCAACAATGATGATGACATGAAGAATAAATCTCATATTTGAAGTGAATTCTTGAAATGAAATGCTTGAACTAAAATGATTGTTCCCTTGATTGATGATGCAACGATCTTAGGATTATTCCTCCAAATGATGATTTGATAACATAATTAATAATAAAAAATCCAACATGAACTCATAATTGAATATGGCTTATTTTATTTTGATTACCTCTTGGATCAAATCTGTTGTTGAGAAATGCTTGCTCTTGAGAGGAACTTGTATATGTGTTGTGAATGTGGTATACAATGAAATAGAGATGGTGATTTGTTTAGGGTCCTAAAGGTGAATTTGTATTGAATCCGAGCTACAATGATCATGTAAAAATTCCAAGGATGGATTTCATAATCTCACAAAATCTACATTATCCACCCTTAAATTTAGCCAAAAAAATGTGGTCGAACTAATTTAGTTAGAAAATTAGTCTTCCCTAAATTGACTCAAATTTTTGTGATAGAAAGATAATGGGGCTTAGTTATTAGATCCAAACTCCATATTGGTGTGGGTGAAGTCAAAGTGGGCCTTTAATTGTATTGAACTTAACAATATGATAGGACCTATGTAAGCATAAAGTGATATAAGATAAAGTGCACACTTAAAATACGGGCCTAAAGAGGAGTGCACATTGAGATTTAAAATAAGATAGGACATAAATCTTTGATTTAAACATTAATTTAAATACAAAAGTGGTCCCAAAATTTCTTCTAAGAGGAGAGGAAAGGTAAAATGAGTGCGTGTACAATGAGAAGTTGGACTCATTAATTAAAGGAGCACAATTTATGACACTACATTTAGCTCCCAATTTAACACAAGTATGAACTCACACTCATGCTTGTAGTAAAGTAGAAAGGAAGAGATAAAGAATCTAATATCAATTCACTCAACCTTAGTATCTAATTGGCACTTAGATATTTTACCTATTGGGATCAACCTACAACTACATCCTCTTTGGAATCAATCTATTAATTATGAAGAATGAATAAATTGAATATGCAAACCAAAAATTAAAACAAAATTATCAAAAAATAGGAGACAAAACATGATATTTATTGTGGCTCACCATAAATGGTTACGTCCACTTCTGAAGTAGGGAAAATCTCTTATTAATCTCTACTTTTCTCAGTTGCATACAATAAAAAATTACACCACATTAACAGAAAATAATGCCCATCCAGAACATGAAGAGCTAAGAGTCAATTATGTTGGCAAAATGGTCAACACTCCCCTTGGGATTTGTGACATGGCTTAACCACCTCTTGTGTCTTCTATAAGCTTAGTGGTTGTTTTGGACATTAACAAGTTGTTCTTTTGGTGCAATGACAACCACTACTTGTAACAAGTGGTATCAGAGCTTGGTCACAGGTTCGAATCCCCTCGGGTAGCACTAAGGGGGAGATTGTTGGCAAAATGGTCAGCGCTCCCCTCAAAATTCATGACATGGATTAACCACCTCCTATATCTTCTATAAGTCTAGTGGTTGTATCAGACATTAACAGGTCGATCTTTTGGTGCAACGACAACCACTACTTGTAACAAATTAGGGGAAAAAAATGAGTGAGAATTAGACTTCATACATCCAAAAATATCCCACTTGAAGTCCAACAACTATTGCAACATATCAGAGACTTTCCATTGCATTTCTCAAATGTCACATCTTGAATATGTTGAGAGAAGCTTAACAAAACTTGAACTTATCTAACAAAACAATATTTGCTAGATTCACTTTTGTATGAATTTTCTCAACTTGTAACTTTCCCTCCTCAAGCACACTTTGGATGAAATGAAGCCACACATCGCTATGTTTGATATGATTGTGAAAAGAAATATTCTTCGCTAAGTGAATAGAGTTGTTGATATCACACAACATAATAGATCCATCTTGTTTATAGTATAAATCACCAAACAATTGCTCCAACCATATCATCTATTTTTCTCCTTTAGTGAGAGTGATATATTCAACATTTGTTGTAGAAAGTGCAACCACTTGTTGCAACTTGGAAATCCAACTGATCACTGCTCTGAAAAACATAAATACAGAACTTGTAATTGATATTCTCCTATCTAAATTATCAACCATATTAGATTCAACAAATCCTTGAAATGAAGCATCCTTCCCACCAAAATACAAGACAAAATTAGAAGTACCTTTGAGATACCATAAAATCCACTTAACCACATACCAATACAATTTGCCTGGATTACTTATAAACCTACTTACCACTCCCACTACAAGGGAAATGCATGAACTAGTGTACACCGTTGCATAGATGAGGCTACCAAGTTCAATATTGTAAATTGTGACCAATCCCAAGACTACATAAATGGTGGTCATCTTGACAGCTAGTAAGAAAATTCATTAAATTTGATTCCCTTTTGTTGATCATATCCTCTCACAACCAATCTATCTTCGAATCTCTTCCTACCTCCATCATCTTCTTTCAATAGATACACCAATTGATTCTTCAAGGCTCTATGATTTGGTGGAAGTGAAACCAAATCTCAAGTATTATTTGTCATCAATGAGTCCATTTCTTCTTACATTGTTGTCATCTAGTTGTCACGGTTAACATGACCACAAGCTTGTTTGAAAGTGACCAACTCTATTTGATTAGTAAACAATAATTTAGTATGATTAGAAGCTAATAATTCATAATCAACAAACTTTTATGAAGGTTTTCTTTGCTTGGTAGACCTCCTCAACTCTAGATTATGGCTTGATATTAGTAATTTTATTTTATTGTAAATTGGAGCCTTCCAAAGTGCCAACACTGCCAATAATTTTATGTGAGTGACTCTCCAATATATGCCTCCTCTCATTTTTTGTGTTAGCAGCTTAACTCTTGTAAAATATCTATGTAGCATTTGTAGATAAATTGAGAGGTGCAAGACATAATGACACAACATCTGGGTATGTTGAAGACTATTGCATGGCATCACTTGTAGGGAATTGAGATGCATGTGCATTGACATCTATGCCTACCAACTTAGTTTTAGATCCATAGAATAAAAAATTGGCACGTCATCCCATGGTTGTGTAGGCTCATTGAGTACCAATTCACTAGGAGCTTGTTGTGATGGAGATGTAAATAATGCAGGCCAAGAACTATGTGTTGTATTCTCTATCACAGAGGTTAATTTTTACCTTCAAATTGAGTGAAGAAGGGGCTATCTTTGATCTACATTCTTATCCCTAAATACAACATCATTGCCAACAGGTTGTGTAGAAAATGAGGAAACGTTGTTCCTTGACAGCTATGTGTAGCCCCTTGTTGATTCATCATCGCAAGTTGTAAAACCTCTTGTTGACTCCTCTTATGTTGGATGAATCAGATTATGTCTTAACCAAGACATTGAATCTTTAGGGGCAATAGATATAAAATTCCTTTTTATCTTGGAAACATGTCATACATCTTTTAACAATCACTTATTATCATTTTGAACTTTCATTGTATGATGTTCCCTTTGCCAATTATTTCACAAGCTTTGTTATCTCCAAGATAAACTCTCCCAAGCTAACCTTCTTCATAATTTTTAAAAACCTCCTAACACAAAGTTGCAAGCGCTCATGAATTTGGTTTAGAATCACTTGTTGCCAAAACTAGAGGATGGGTTCTTATTTTTCATATAAATTTTTCTTTGTGTGACTAGCTTTCCCACAAGACCAACAATTGTCATTTCTACCCCTTGACTTTGATCCTTTTGCAAATTTGGATCTTCTTCTATTATTATGTTTTCCTCTCTCTTGAGGCCTTCCCCTATTGCCCATAAGCAAGACATCGCTTGATGAAGACCCTTGGTTCTTCCTTCTCATATCTCCGTTGAGAAGAGTACCAACCACAACATTGAAAACCAGTTTTCCTTTGCTAGCAATTGAAGTAATACTTGTTGTTACAACACCCTCCCAGCTATCTAGTGAAGAACACAATATCTGAATTACTTTAATTTCATGATCTAAATTGATGCCTACCAAAATCAGCTAGCTGATTAGAGCGTTGAATTCGTTGAGGTGATTCACCGTGATCCCTCCTTCCTTTATATTAGATTGTACAATTTCTTCGTAATGAAAACTTTAATCAAAGTTGAAGCCATCTCATACATTGAAGAAATCTTGTCCCATATATCTTTTGATGTCTTCTCAGCTGAGACATTAAAAAGAACATTGCTTGACAATGAAAGAAAAATTGTTGCTATGGCCTTTTTATCTAATTTCGAGCCCAATCTTCACCTGTCATTGAATTTAGCTTCTTTTCTTTCCCTTCCAACGCAAGTGGGAGATCTTGTTTAATTAACAGTGACTCCATGTGCACTTTTCATAAGCCGAAGTTCTGCCAGAGAATTTCTCTATTCTCTATTTATCCCCGTCCTCCATTTTTTGGGAAATTCTTCAATGATTTCCAATCACCTTCACCACTGAATTTTAATACCAATTGTTAATTATGAAGCACAAATAGATCGAATACATAGAACCAAAAATGAAAATAAAGTTATCACATAATTAGAAGTACAAAACACATAATTTATAGTGGTTTACCATGAATGATTACATTCGCTTTTGAAGCATGAAAAAGCTCTATCAATCTCTATTTTTCTCAGTTACATAGAGCACCAGATTACATCATATTACTAGACAATAATGCTTTATCGAGAACATAAGAGACAAGCGTCAATTAGAATGAAAAAACCAAATGATCATTGTACTTCATATATTCAACACAATCCGCATCATATTTGTACCATTCGACCTAACAAAGCTACATTAATTTGCATATATTTAATCATTTCTGAAGGATTGTCATTTGCTCAACTTTCTATCTTTGTTTTTTTGGTGCCTAAAACCTGTATTTCAAAGTCTAAAAATTGGTAAATTTTTTATTTTTATGTTAAAGTATTTTGGCACTTCCTGTCAATCTTAAGTCTAGTCAACTTTGAAATCCATGAAGAGTATCGTGTCTCATTTGAGTCATGTTTACATCCATTTAAACCATTTTTACTTGTTTTTTGGTGTAATGTTTGGCGTCATATGCTCAAATTGGTTTTGGTGCTTCAGTTCTGTACACAAATATTCGTCTGATGTCTACTTTTCGTGGCAAATTTGGCCGACTTCACCTTGTTTTTCTTGGGCAGAAAAATGTGTTGGCATCATTTGATCTGTTGCAGGCATCATTTTGGCATGGTATGACAAGTTGATCTCATGAATTTCTCACGAGGAAAAATATTATCTAAGCATATTCGTCAAATTGACGCTTTTCTCTACTACTATATTTCATTTTCGTGTGAAGCCAATTCTAGAGTGTGGAGTTTGGATTGACTTGCAATTTCATTTCGCCACATAAATATCGAAAATATCAATTTTGGGATTCGACAATTTTAATTCCAATCTAATTCCAGCATACAAATAGGCTTTTAAGAACTTTATCTTTTGACATGAATATTGTGTTCTGAAGTCATAAATTAGAGTCGACCTCCTTTGAGGCACCATTTAACCATTGTCTATGCAGCACCCAAAATGTTCCATTTATTGTAATTGTTAATTAATTTATATTCATTATATTTCAATTTTTAAATTTTAATTAATTAATGATTACAATAAATGGTACATTTTGGGTGCTACATAGAAGTTCCCCACTATTTGTTTGTTTATATTTGGTATTAAGTGTTCACTTACAAGTTGGACTAATTTTTTTGGGTATTCGAGAAGATTTGAAGATTTGATTTCAAGTTTGTGCAACAATATTGGCATTTGCAAATAGGCGGCAACTTTCCTATTTGGGCACCAAAATTAGACATGAAATTCTGAAATCCGCCTTGTAATTTGTTTAGCATTTGTATTTTCTTGTCATTCGTGATTGCTTCTTATTATTTGCATTTCATTTTCTTTGCATTTGTAACTCATTTTACTCCACCTTCATATTTTCTCCTTCAAACTTGCAAATGTAAGATATTATGTAAATTTGTAATGTCCTACATTAAAAACTGCCAGTAGGGGTGAGGGGTGAGGGGTGATGAGTGAGGAGTGAGGAGGGGGCAAGGTGTTTGTGTGTTATGTTGCACTCACATTTTTAAAGAATGACTTCTAGTGTTCCTCTCCTAACTCCATTTAATTATCGTGAATGAAAATTTGGTATTCTAACAAAACTAAAGAATAAAAAATTATTCAAAGTTACAATGGGAATAGCAAAAGAACCCACTGAAGACAATGCCAAAGAAAAATGATTTAATTCCTATGACCACACATTTGGGTATTTGTCCCTTAATGTGTCTACAACCATTCACTTGCATATAGAAGCCTTAAAGACACCTAAATAAGTTTGGGACACTCTAGAAAAGCTCTTTGGAAAAGAAGATGAAATGAGAGGCCATGAATTGGAGAATGAACTCATCGGTTTAAGCTCTGACTATTTTGACACATTAGAAGATTTCTTCAATAGATTCAGATCACTAATGTTGCAACTCAAGGAATGTGGAATAAATAAAAGGATGATCAGGTAATTTTGTCTATTCTCTCCAAGTTGGATCCCAGTTACTCTATGTTTGTGCCAATTTTATACTTCATCATAGTGCGCACCAGGGGAATGGTTTGAAAAATGCGTTCCTTAGATGAATCAACTTAACTCGAGAGAAAGATAAGTTAATTCAAATGGTAACATTGAAATCTTGAAAATTTTAAGCTCTTGTTGCTACAAGTGGAAATCAATACACTTAAACCAAGAAGAAAAAAAAGGTAGTAAAAAATAAAAACTTGTCTTCTCAAAGGAAACCTAAGAAAAAAAAAATTTAAGTGTACTTAGTGCAAGAAGTTCAATCATGATGAGCATAAGTTTATGAAAAAGTAGCTTGATCATCTCACTTAACTTGTTCAAAAGAACAACATAAGTATATATTTGTCCTCCTCACATCATGATTCAACTAAGGAAAAGTATAAGGACAAGTCAAAAGAAAAAGATCTTATTATCACATCTTTCACCTCATCTCCAACTTGGGTTATTGACTCTGGAGCTTCACATCACATGGATTTTGTTGGATTTTCTATTAGGTTCTATTGAATTTTCATCATAGGGTCCAATTGCACAAATAATAAAGGTTTAGCCCTTCAAAATCTCTCTAAATCTATAAAACCATTTTCTTTCAAACAGGAAAATTCTCTTTTTTTATATTCTACAATTCACTTGTTGTCACTAGTGACAATCACTTAAAGTTACTCATCGATGCCTCTTTCATCGTCAAAATGATTGGCCCTTTTTCCCATTTACTAACTTCTTTAAATGTCTTCACAATTTCACATAATAGTTTTTTTCCATAATATCAAACAGCTGTGAATCCAAGATGGCAGTTAAAGACATGCTTTATTGTCATTTCACAAGGATGTAAAATTGTCAACATGTTTTAACTATGAAACGGTGAAGGTGAAGGATGGAAGGGTCCATAGCTCATGAAACTATGGATTTCATCATTTCATAAAGGGAATGTTGGGGTGGACAATTCTATAATCCTCCAAAATGGCATAATAAGGTCACCATGTGGATGGTGTGCCCAAGCTCATATGAAGAAATATCTTTGTTGTTTCACCATGTGGATGGTGGGTCTGTTCTTGGTCATTTTTTAAATATAAATGAGAGTTTAAAATAACAGTGGCCAAGGTTATGATGGTTGCACGCTCACAACAGTTAGCTTGTATATATTGTTTGGTGCTTGTGAGGTTGCGACAAGGCATAAAATATTTTAAAAGCATGGCTTGTCGCTACTTCGTATGGTCAAGGTCATTTGAACTTTTTTTATTTGTGATGGTGGTGATGTTAAATTTAAATATTTGTGTAATAGATGAAAAGAGTGTGTTACCAGGATGTAATGCATAGAAAGGGAGATCAAAGTCTAATGTAAGATATATAGGATTTGGGGAAGGTAAGATCTTCTTCTTAACCCCAAATTCCCAAAGGAAAGATTCAAATTGATTAACCACAAGAAGATGGTCAATGCATAAATGAATCAATCGATGGAGAATATGAAGAATGGAGAAAACCTTATATTCTTTTATGGAAGGAAGTATTGAAATCTTAATTGAATTGAAGACAAACACTAACCTCAAAATATGACAGATTTGGAAAATGCTATTTTTTGGTGTCTGTACTCAGTTTCAAGAAATTCTGCAATCTAGTATGGCTTGGAAACATAGAGATAGAGAAACCCCAGAAACCTTTTTATTTTCTGAGAAAGGTCAACCTTGACCTAGGTAGAAAGGTCGACCTTGACCCCTTTATGTCGACCTTGACCTGTGTTTCTCTAACGGAAATTTTATTCACGGATCTCAAAAGTTTTTGGAAAAGGGTGTCCATATCTACACTGTAATTCATTGTTCTATACCTGTTCTTGCAAGAAAAATGGTTTTGTTTGTCAAGGGGGGTTAATTGAATTGAAATTATTGTAATAAACAAAGTAAATGAAACAATTCACCTTGCCTATGTTGAAACCCTTGTGGAGGATTCGAATCCTTGAATCCAAAAGTATGGATGCTCCAAATGAATATAGAATTGGATGTAGGATGTCTCAAATCAATTGTCTTTAGATCTTCAACACCAATCTTGAATAGATCTTGGAATAGAAAGAGGCTTCAATGGATGTGGATGGAGAAATCTTCAACAAGAGGGCTCCATAGAGATTGAATCCTTCAATGGCTACCAATGGATATCCTTGATGAATTGGATCTTGAATGCTTGAATGCTTTCCTTCTCCTTCTTGCTTGCTTCTTGATTGTTTGATTTTGCTTGCTTGAGTGCTTGAGAGATGGGATGTGAAGATATGTGCATGATTGAAATGAGAGTGGAAGGCTTCCTTTTATACTAGTCTAGGGAAAAAACTTCTAGAGAGGCCTACATAGGAGAATTAAATTCCCATTTAGGCCTTAACCCCTAGAAATGGACCTAAATTAAATATAATTTAAGATTTTACCATTCTGAAGCTCGAAATAGCTGATCCGAAAGCGGGAAATAAATCTTTCTGAAACCTGACATCCAAAAATTTTGGGATCTTTAAATTTGGACCTTGGCTCAAGGTCGAGGTCGACCTTGACCTAAAAGGTTGACCTTGACCCTGAGGTCAAGAATCTTAGAGTTACAATTTAGGATGTCAGATTTATGTAGAAAAGAAGTGGAAAATGGGGCAGAAGAGGGAAAAAATCTAGATCCAAGTCAAAGACCCATTCAAGGCATTTGACATGACCCCAAACCACTTACTCGAAGGGCTAAACTGGTCCTAAATGGAAGTGCTTCCATTTTTTGACGCTACATTTAGTCCCCACATTAGGAAGAGTATGGACTCGATGCAAACTCTTGGTAAAGGAGACCACAAAGAAAAATACAATCTTATTGAAATCAAAAGGAATCCTCAAGCCCCCAGGGACTCAAGTCTTCGTCAACTCCAAGATTACAATAAGAGAGACATCTCTAAAAAAAAGAGAAGAGGGTGTGATTACCTCACCCAATGAGAACTTATGTCCGATTGTAAACCACACAAGGAAACAACACAACTGGAAAGATGGAGTTGAACCACCTAGTGAATGTAGCTACTCACTAGTCAACCCATCAAGGATTCACTCCTAGGAATATTCTATTCCAAAAGAGAAAAGCCAAAAAAAAAGAGATCCATTCTTAAGGATACCTTCAACCTTAAGGGATCAAAAACTTTGAAAATTGAAATTGGAGGGATCAAGAGATCCTTAAGGTAAAAATCCATACTTTAAGGATTAGTCACTAATCCATAAAGGGAGAAAAGAGCCTTGAAAAATAATATATATTGAAAGTGTGTGTACAAAAAGTGAGAAGAGTGTATGCCCCCACGTTAAAGTCATTTCTAACACTTTAACAGAGCAATGACTTGAATGGAAACATAAACAACTCCACTGATTACGTTTCCACTACGAAATGCCCCCAATCAAAGACAAGTCAAGGGAAATACCACATAAACATACAGAGAACATAAAAGGGATCTACCCACCATGGGGTCAGTATGATCATAGGATAATGTTTATATATGATGTTAATTAAAATGAATTGACATTATTCCCCAAAGAAAGTATAACTACAATCACAATGGAGGAAAGAAAACATAATAGTTATGAAGAAGAGTCTTTTCAGACAACAACATGGAGACCAAAATGATTCAGTGCTACCAAGTCACAAATCCAAGCAGACTACACAAGGAAAACATTTACAAACAATAGAACAAGTACAACATATCTAGAAGAGTAAAGATACATATAGAGGAATAGTACAACAGGTTCAATTCCTTTATCACCTTGTACCAAATTTTGGCACTTCCTGTCAATCTTAAGTCTAGTCAACTTTGAAATCCATGAAGAGTATCATGTCTCATTTGAGTCATGTTTACATCCATTTAAACCATTTTTACTTGTTTTTTGGTTCAATGTTTGGCATCATATGCTCAAATTGGTTTTGGTGCTTCAGTTCTGTACACAAATATTCATCTGATGTCTACTTTTCGTGGCAAATTTGGCCGACTTCACCTTGTTTTTCTTGGGCAGAAAAATGTGTTGGCATCATTTGATCTGTTGCAGGCATCATTTTGGCATGGTATGACAAGTTGATCTCTAGAATTTCTCATGAGGAAAAATATTATCTGAGCATATTCATCAAATTGACATTTTTCTCTACTACTATATTTCATTTTCGTGTGAAGCCAATTCTAGAGTGTGGAGTTTGGATTGACTTGCAATTTCATTTCGGCAGACAAATATCAAAAATGTCAATTTTGGGATTTGACAATCTTAATTCCAGTCTAATTTCAGCACACAAGCGGGCCCTGAAGAACTTTATCTTTTGACATGAATTTTATGCTCGGGAGTCATAAATTAGGGTCGACCTCCCTTGAGGCACCATTTAACCATTGTCTATGCAGCACCCAAAATCTTCCATTTATTGTAATTGTTAATTAATTTATATTCATTATATTTCAATTTTTAAATTTTAATTAATTAATGATTACAATAAATGGTACATTTTGGGTGCTACATAGATGTTGCCCACTATTTGTTTGTTTATATTTGGTATTAAGTGTTCATTTACAAGTTGGACTTATTTTTTGGGTATTCAAGAAAATTTGAATTCATATCAATTATATATCTACAACATAAATTTTGTTTTTAAATCAGATGTCCTTTGATTATTTGACCTCATTTGGCATGTGAATTTTGGGCAGTATAGGAAATGGTAAAACATGCGGCAACTCAAATTTATATTCATCACCTACATGTGCCAAATTAGAAAGTAAAATTGTTGTGGCATCATCAAAATTTGTCAATAGACATGCATGTTTTTAGAGATTGTCCAAGACTTTTGGTGATGTGATGAGTTGGTGTCTACTTTGGACTTCTACAATGTCCATTAAGAAGTGGAAATTTCATTTCAAGTTTGTGCAACAATATTGGCATTTGCAAACAGGCGGCAACTTTCCTGTTTGGGCACCAAAATTAGACATGAAATTCTAAAATCTGCCTTGTAATTTGTTTAGCATTTGTATTTTCTTGTCATTGGTGATTGCTTCTTATGATTTGCATTTGAAATTTGTATTTCATTTTCTTTGCATTTGTAACTCATTTTACTCCACCTTCATATTTTCTCCTTCAAACTTGCAAATGTAAGATATTATGTAAATTTGTAATGTTCTACATTAAAAACTACTAGTAGGGGTGAGGGGTGAGGAGGGGGTGAGGTGTTTGTGTGTTATGTTGCAATCACATTTTTTAGGAATGACTTATAGTGTTCCTCTCCTAACTCCATTTAATTATCATGAATGAAAATTTGGTATTCTAACAAAACTAAAGAAAAAAATTTTATTCAAAGTTACAATGGGATTAGCAAAAGAACCCACTGAAAACAATGCCAAAGAAAAATGATGTAATTCCTATGATCACACATTTGGGTATGTGTCCCTTAATGTTTCTACAACCCTTCACCTGCATATAGAAGCCTTAAAGACACCTAAATAAGTTTGGGACACTCTAGAAAAGCTCTTTGGAAAAGAAGATGAAATGAGAGGCCATGAATTGGAGAATGAACTCATTAGTTTGAGCTCTGATTATTTTGACACATTAGAAGATCTCTTCAATATATTCAAATCACTAAGGTTGCAACTCAAGGAATGTGGAATAAATAAAAGGATGATCAGGTAATTTTGTCTATTCTCTCCAAGTTGGATCCTAGTTACTCTATGTTTGTACCAATTTTATACTTCATCATAGTGCGCGCCAGGGGAATGGTTTGAAAAATGCCTTCCTTAGATGAATCAACTTAACTCAAGAGAAAGATAAGTTAATTCAAATGGGAACATTGAAATCTTGAAAATTTTAAGCTCTTGTTGCTGCAAGTGGAAATCAATACACTTAAACCAAGAAGAAAAAAAGGTAGTAAAAAATAAAAACTCTTCTTCTCAAAGGAAACCTAAGAAAAAAAAAAGTTAAGTGTGCTTAGTGCACGAAGTTCAATCATGATGAGCATAAGTTTATGAAAAAGTAGCTTGATCATCTCACTTAACTTGTTCAAAAGAACAACATAAGTATATATTTGTCCTCCTCCTCACATCATGATTGAACTAAGGTAAAGTATAAGGACAAGTCAAAAGAAAAAGATCTTATTATTACATCTTTCACCTCATCTCCAACTTGGGTTATTGACTCTGGTACTTCACATCACATGGATTCTGTTGGATTTTCTATTGGGTTCTATTGAATTTTCATCACATGGTCCAATTGCACAAATAATAAAGGTTTAGAAACCCTTCAAAATCTCTCTAAATCTATAAAACCATTTTCTTTCAAACAAGAAAATTCTCTTTTTTTATATTCTACAATTCACTTGTTGTCACTAGTGACAATCACTTAAAGTTACTCATCGATGCCTCTTTCATCGTCAAAATGATTGGCCCTTTTTCCCATTTACTAGCTTCTTTAAATGTCTTCACAATTTCACATAATAGTTTTTTTCCATAATATCAAATAGCTGTGAATCCGAGATGGTAGTTAAAGACATGCTTTATTATCATTTCACAAGGATGTAAAACTGTCAACATGTTTTAACTGTGAAATGGTGAAGATGAAGGATGGAAGGGTCCATAGCTCATAAAACTATGGATTTCATCATTTCACAAAGGGAATGTTGGGTGGAAAATTCTATAATCCTCCAAAATGGCATAATAAGGTCGCCATGTGGATGGTGTGCCCAAGCTCATATGAAGAACTATCTTCGTTGTTTCACCATGTGGATGGTGGCCCTGTTCTTGGTCATTTGTGAAATATAAATGAGAGTTTAAAATAAAAGTGGCCAAGGTTATGATGGTCGTAAGCTCACAATAGTTAGCTTGTATATATTGTTTGGTGCTTGTGAGGTTGCGAAAAGGCATAAAATATTTTAAAAGCATGGCTTGTCGCTACTTCGCATGGTCAAGGTCATTTGACCTTTTTTTATTTGTGATGGTGGTGATGTTAAATTTAAATATTTGTGTAATAGATGAAAAGAGTGTGTTACCAAGATGTAATGCATAGAAAGGGAGATCAATGTGTAATGTAAGATATATAGGATTTGGGGAAGGTACGATATTCTTCTTAACCCCAAATTCCCAAAGGAAAGATCCAAATTGATTAACCACAAGAAGATGGTCAATGCATAAATGAATCAATCAATGGAGAATATGAAGAATGGAGAAAACCTTATATTATTTTATGGAAGGAAGTATTGAAATATTAATTGAATTGAAGACAAACACTAACCTCAAAATATGACAAATCTGGAAAAATGCTATTTTCTGGTGTCTATACTAAGTTTCAGGAAATTTTGCAATCTAGTCTAGCCTGGAAATATAGAGATAGAGAAAACTCAGAAACTTTTTTCTTTTCTGAGAAAGGTCAACCTTGACCTAGGGAGAAAGGTCAACCTTGACCCCTTTATGTCGACCTTGACCTATGTTTCTTTGATGAAAATTCTGTTCACGGATCCTAAAATTTTTCCAAAAAGGGTGTCCAAATCTGCACTATAATTCATTGTTCTGTACTTGTTCCTGCAAGAAAAATTGTTTTTTTTGTTGGGGGGGAGGGGTTTGCCTTGGTCAAACCCCAATTTAGGAATTAACCTTGAAATTGAATTGAAATTATTGTAATAAAAAAAGTAAATGAAACAATTCACCTTGCCTATGTTGAAACCCTTATGGAGGATTCCAATCCTTGAATCTAAAAGTATGGATGCTCCAAATGAATGTAGAACTGGATGTAGGATGTCTCAAATCAATTGTCTTTAGATCTTCAACACCAATCTTGAATAGATCTTGGAATAGGAAGAGGCTTGAATGAATGTGGATGGAGAAATCTTCAACAAGAGGGCTCCATAGAGATTGAATCCTTCAATGGCTACCAATGGATATCCTTGATGAATTGGATCTTGGAATAGGAAGAGGCTTGAATGGATGTGGATGGAGAAATATTCAACAAGAGGGCTCCATAGATATTGAATCCTTCAATGGCTACCAATGGATATCCTTGATGAATTGGATCTTGAATGCTTGAATGCTTGAAGATGAATTAATGCTTGAATGCTTTCCTTCTCCTTCTTGCTTGCTTCTTGATTGTTTGATTTTTCTTGCTTGAGTGCTTGAGAGATGGGATGTGAAGATATGTGCATGATTGAAAGAGATGATTGAAATGAGAGTGGAAGGCCTCCTTTTATACAAGTCTAGGGAAAAAACTTCTAGAGAGGCCTACATAGGAGAATTAAATTCCCATTTAAGCCTTAACCCCTAGAAATGGACCTAAATTAAATATAATTTCAGAGTTTACGATTCTGAAGCTCGAAACAGCCAACCTAGAAGCGGGAAATAAATCTTTTTGAAACCTAACATCTAGAAACTTTGGGATCTTTAAATTTAGACCTTGGATCAAGGTCAACCTTGACCTTGAGGTCAAGAATCTCAGAGTTACAATTTAGGATGCCATATTTATGCAGAAAAGAAGTGGAAAATGGGGTAGAAGAGGGGAAAAAGCCAGATCCAAGTCAAAGACCCATTCAAGGCATTTGACATGACCCCAAACCACTTACTCGAAGGGCTAAACTAGTCCTAAATGGAAGTGCTTCCATTTTCTGACGCTACATTTAGCCCCCACTTTAGCAAGAGTATGGACTCGATGCAAACTCTTGGTAAAGGAGATCACAAAGAAAAAGACAATCTTATTGAAATCAAAAGGAATCCTGAAGCCCCCAAGGACTCAAGTCTTCATCAACTACAAGATTACAATAAGAGAGACATCTCTAAAAAAAATAGAAGAGGGTATGATTACCTTGCCCAATGAGAACTTATGTCCCATTGTGAACCACACAAGGAAACAACACAACTGAAAAGATGGATTTGAACCACCTAGTGAATGTGGCTACTCACTAGTCAACCCATCAAGGATTCACTCCTAGGAATATTCTATTCCAAAAGAGAAAAGCTAAAAAAAAAGAGATCCATTCTTAAGGATACCTTCGACCTTAAGGGATCAAAACCTTTGAAAATTGAAATTGGAGGGATCAAGAGTTCCTTAAGGTAAAAATCCATACTTTAAGGATTAGTCACTAATCCATAAAGGGAGAAAAGAGCCTTGAAAAATAATATATATTGAAAGTGTGTGTGTACAAAAAGTGAGAAGAGTGTATGCCCCCACGTTAAAGTCATTTCTAACACTTTAACTGGAGCAATGGATTGAACGGAAACATAAACAACTCCACTGATTACATTTCCACTACGAAATGCCCCCAATCAAAGATAAATCAGGGGAAATACCACATAAACATACATAGAACATAGAAGGGATCTACCCACCATGGGGTCAGTATGATCATAAGATAATATTTATATATGATATTATTGAAAATGAATTGACATTATTCCCCAAAGAAAGTAGAACTACAATCACAATGGAGGAAAGAAAACATAAGAGTTAAGAAGAAGAGTCTTTTCGGACAACAACATGGAGACCAAAAATATTCACTGCTACCAAGTTGCAAATCCAAGTAGACTACACAAGGAAAACATTTACGAACAATAGAACAAGTACAACATAACATGAAAACAACATATCTAGAAGATTAAAGATACATATAGAGGAATAGTACAACAGGTTTGATTCCTTTATCACCTTGCACCAAAAAAGTAACAAGGGTCGTATAAAAGAATCTAACAAACATTTAACAAACACATTATGGGAGAAGCACAATACAATAGGCAACACACACAAAAAGCTACCATGAAGGACAAGTCAATCAAGCACATTGCCTAATCTCCCCATCTTGTTCTATATCATTTCAGGAAGGTGGGAAACTTGCAAGAGGGACTATATCCAACGCAGTAGGAATAATAGCCATTTCCAAACAAGGATCCTCTTGAGAATCATAATGTTTGATACTAGGTGTAATTATCAATTGTACTAAAAGTATATTAGGTAAATAAATATCAATGTCAATAGTATCATATTTATCATTAACATCATTATTATCATTAACTTCTTCTAACACATCAGACATAGGCTGGTCAAAAGAAGGTAAAGAACATTGAATAACAGAGGCACGAGCTTTAGCTTGAGCTCAACGCTTCTTCCGATGTTCATTAGCAGATCGGTTACATTTTGTCTTGTTTGAAATATGTTAAGAACTAGGAGGGACAACCACTAGTTCCTTAACAAGTTCTATAAGAGGATCAGTAGGATTCTTAGTAGGCTGAAAAGCAACACTAGAAGCTTGATTAACAGAACTAGAAGCCATGGATAAAGGAGGTATGGAAGGCGTAGGAAAAAGACCACAGTTAAGATCCATCTGAGGCATGCTTAACTCAAGAATATTGTGATGTTTATAGGCTTGATATGAGCAAAAAAGGTTATCAGGTCGAGAAGGACATGAATTACTTAATGAAGGCCAAAAGAAGTCAAGTGTAGCACAATCTCTAGGCCTAGAAGGTTGATATAAACTATGATTAATCGTCTTCACTTCTTCATCATGAATGAATTTAAGACACTTATGGATAGGAGAAGTAACGACATGAATGACATTCAACCAAGGCAAACCAAACTTAACTTGAAACTGATCAGAAGTAGGAACCACAACAAAGGTAGTGTCCACAACTTTATCACAAAGTTCAATAGGAAAGTTAATAGAACCAAATGATGGATAAAGAAAACCATTACAAGTTTGAATCCACACATCTGATGTATCATAAGAATCACATTGTAAGTTCTTCATAATAATATTTTATTTAGTAATAACATTGACTAAGGATGTAGGATCAACAAGACAACCGCACGTAGGTATCTTAGAAATCCTAGCATAAATGTAGAGGGGACCATCAAGAGCTTTAATAGTCTCATAATCATCAAAGGTAATCAAGAGTTCCCTAGATCTTTTATTCTTAGGTTGTTTTCAAGGTTTAGGTTGAGGTTTCAGTTTAGGCTTAGGTTGAGGTGGAACTTGAAGTTGAGTTTGAGATTGAGGCTAGGGTGGAGATATAGATTGAGACAAAACAACATGCTCCATATGGTTAACAATGTGATTAAGATCATCCATCTTTGAATCATAAACAATATCCACATAAGATGGTTGAACGATGGTATTAGTATCATGTGTAGGAAAAGGATTCATGTAGATTTGGAGGTTTTGATTAGGAGAGACAAATTTATTCCCACTACCATCAAAATTATCAACAGATAAAGCATTACAATCAATTAAGTCTTGAATCTTATGTTTTAAAGAATAACACTTCTCAGTATCATGGCCATTCTAACGATGGTATTGAAAAAAGGCTTTGGAATCAAAGGATTTGGATGCCACCATAGTAGGAAAAAGAGGTCAAATAGGAGGTAAAGTAATCATATTAGCAGTCAATAATTTACTCATAATAGAATGCAAAGATTTAGAAAGAGGAGTAAACGTACGATTCAGACAAAAAGCAGTGGATGCAAAAGTGGCATTGTTGGATGCAACAACTTGATCAGCAACTGCATTTTCTTTCTTATTTATCTTGACATAGTTGTTAGGTTTTTTAAACTTATTTGGATTAGGAGCAACATCACTCTTATCAACTGGGATAGGAGCCATTGGAGTGTTTCTCTCAAACTGAATCACTTGTAATTGATAATGATGAAGCACTGCACAAATTTGTTGAAAAGAGGTAAATTCAGTAAGTAGAATCTTATCTCTAATATCCTTTTATAAATTTGAAATAAACATATGCTAAATATCAATATCAGGAACAGGGTAAGAAATCTGAGCATACAAATGCTTAAATCTACCAATAAATTTAGTCAATTTTTCTTTAGAATTTGTTTATAATGCATCAAATCAGTTAAGGACACTTGCAGACCAATGTTATTTTGAAATTGTTGAATAAAGGCATTAGCAAGTTTTGGGAAGGAATCAATAGAATAAGGAGGCAATGAACAATACCATTGCAAGGCCTTATCACAAAAAGTTCTAGCAAACAACTTGGCTAAAATCCAATGGTCATGAGCATAGTCACTACAAAGGATTTGGAATATTTTAACATGAGTAACAGGGTCTCCCTTACCATTGTAATTCTCAAGATGAGGCATATCGGCTTGCTAAGGAACAGGAGCATGAATAATGTCTATGGATAAAGGACTACTCATGTCACATGTAGGAATACTAAACTTAGATTGAGTTAAAGATGCAAGTTGTTGTTGTAAAGAGGACACAATTTGAGCCACACTAATGATTGTTGAATCTTTAGATGAAGTAGGAGGCATAGAAACACTAGGTAAAGTGTATGAAATAATGGGAATGGAAGACACAAATGGAGGAACACTTGGAACCATAGTTGGAAGAGAATTGGAATAAGTAAAAGGAACGTTATGATAAGAAGGTTTTAAAGTAGGTAGGGACATGGGTGGAACACTCATATGAAGAGAGGGGACCAGCATAGTCACTAAAGGAGGAGTATAAGTAGGAATTATAGGTAAAGGAACGGAAGAAGGTTCCACACTAGTGACAATAGGAGTGAATCCTAAATCTTGAGCTTCCTGAGCTAAAGGTTTAACATTTGAATGCACAAGATGAGTAATACCATGCAAGAGATTAACACCTTGATCACTGTCATGAAGAACTTTCTTAAGAGCATCTATAGATTGAATAAAATCTTGATTATGGTTCTCTTGAGTAATCCAATATCCCATTTTATCAAGTTCAGTTGAAAGTTTTTGGACTTGTTCAGGAGGAACTCTTAAAGCATCATCCTCATCATGAGATGAGTGAGAAGAGTTATGCTCCATAGTAGGATTGGAATCATGAGTAATCAAATTGTCATCCGGGATCTTAAGGATAGGAGAGGAGGACTCGGGATCAAAGAAACCCATAAGTCTACGACTTCTTCTAACTGGAATATTATAAGTAGGACTAGAGGTAGTAAAGCTCATATACTGATGCAATACAAATGAACTAAACTAGGAAAACACAAAGCATCAACAAATAAATGTTTTTGTATTTTTGCTTTATATGAAATGTAAATATAAACACATAAAAGAAGGCTAATACATGTAAGATCTAACACCATGAAAGAAAGAGTTGTCTATCATGGGTTCACCAAAATGTAATAGATGAAAAGAGTGTGTTACCGGGATGTAATGCATAGAAAGGGAGATCAATGTGTAATGTAAGATATATAGGATTTGGGGAAGGTAAGATCTTATTCTTAACCCCAAATTCCCAAAGGAAATATCCAAATTGATTAACCATGAGAAGATGGTCAATGCGTAAATGAATCAATCGATGGAGAATATGAAGAAAGGAGAAAACCTTATATTCCATTATGGAAGGAATTATTGAAATCTTAATTGAATTGAAGACAAACACTAACCTCAAAATATGACAGATCTAGAAAATGTTATTTTCTGGTGTCTGTACTTAGTTTCAGAAAATTCTGCAATTTGATCTGGCCTGGAAACATAGAGACAAAGAAAACCTAGAAACCTTTTGCTTTTCTTAGAAATTTTGACCTTAACCTAGGTAGAAAGGTCTACCTTGACCTCTTTATGTTGACCTTGACCTGCATTGCTCCGATGGAAATTCTATTCGCGTATCCTGAAAGTTTTCCGAAAATGGTGTCCAGATCTACGGTGTAATTTTCTATTCTGTACATGTTCCTATGGTAAAAATGGTTTTGTTTGTTTGGGGGGGAGGGGTTTTCCTTGGTCAAACCCCAATTTAGGAATTAACCTTGAAATTGAATTGAAATTTTTGTAATAAACAAAGTAAATGAAACAATTCACCTTGCCTATGTTGAAACCCTTGTGGAGGATTTGAATCCTTGAATCCACAAGTATGGATGCTCCAAATGAATGTAGAATTGGATGTAGGATGTCTCAAATCAATTTTCTTTAGATCTTCAACACCAATCTCGAATGGATCTTGGAATACGAAGAGGCTTGAATGGATGTGGACGGAGAAATCTTCAACAAGAGGGCTCCATAGAGATTGAATCCTTCAATGGCTACCAATGGATATCCTTGATGAATTGGATCTTGAATTCTTGAATGCTTGAAGATGAATGAATACGTGAATGCTTTCTTTCTCCTTCTTGCTTGCTTCTTGATTGTTTTATTTCTCTTGCATGAGTGCTTGAGAGATAGGATGTCAAGATATGTGCTTGATTGAAAGAGATGATTGAAATGAGAGAGGAAGGCTTCCTTTTATACTAGTCTAGGGCACAAACTTCTAGAAAGGCCTACATAGGAGAATTAAATTCCCATTTAAGCCTTAACCCCTAAAAATGGACCTAAATTAAATATAATTTAAGAGTTTACCGTTCTGAAGCTTGAAACAGCCGACCCAGAAGTGGGAAATAAATTTTTCTGAAACCCGACATTTGAAAACTTTGGGATCTTGAAATTTGGACCTTGGGTCAAGTTTGAGGTCAACCTTGACCCTGAGGTCAAGAATCTTAGAGTTATAATTCAGGATGCCAGATTTATGCAGAAGAGAAGTGGAAAATGGGGTAGAATAGGGGAAAAAGACAAATCCAAGTCAAAGACCCATTCAAGGCATTTGACATGACCCCAAACCACTTACTCGGAGGGCTAAACCAGCCCTAAATGGAAGTGCTTCCATTTTCTGATGCTACAATTTTAAAATTAATAATCAATGGTGGCCACTATCTTCGCATCTTGTGGTCATTGTTCTTTGTTCTTCTTGCAATAGTGTAGTAAGGATTTGGATCGACTCTTTAGTCAATTAGATCAATTTTGAGAGGCCTTTTAGAGAATTTGGATGTAGATTTGAGCATGTTATGGCCATGCTTACTTCATCGACAAGGTGTTTTGACAGCAAGGGTTTTTTTTCTTCAATGTATGTAGAAGTCTCCATGAATGTTTATCTACGTCTCAACTACTTTTTGATCTTTTCTACATTCCATCAACTCTCATAACACCATATTCTTATGTGCATGAAAATTGAACATGTTTTTCAGTTAGAGGTATATTCATAAGGACATACATATACTTTTGGTGCCATATTTATTACTTATGGTTGCAGGGGATATTTTATCTGAGGTAGGAAATTCATTTTTTATTTATGATCTTTTCTCTTGACCTCATCATTTCTAACTCAACCCTAGTTGAGGGTTTGAACTTCATGTGCAATCAGAGTTATGCCTAAACTCTATAAAGACAATCTTGTGCATTTTTTTAAGGATATCTCTTCTTTCTAGTTCTTTTACAGAGTTCTCTATAATTGAATTTTTCCTTATTCAATAAAAATTGTTGTTCTTTACCTATTCTTGATCCAAGTATCTTGTGTAGGTTTTATACCTTATTATTTGGATGTATTTCATCATTTGCAATATTACATGAGTATGTTAATCTAGTTTGATCAATCTTGTATAGTGAATACTTGTATTCCTTACAAGGCTGTATTGATTCTTAACTTTCATATTGTGCTAAGGTTGATAAGTATAGGAAGTAGTGTGGTTTTGTGATCTTTATTAAATTTTAAGAGAAGTTATAGACATGAGTAGATTATATTCAATTTAGTGCATCACTCCCTTTTCCTTTTAAAATATGCTTCTCCCTTTTTCCTAAAAATCTTAGTAGTTAGGTGCATCCTAATTGTACAAAAGATGACCTTCGCAAGAGACTCAAACTCACATTTCAAGTCCCACATTTTCATACTCACCTAAGAAATAATGCAAACTTTTCTGGTGATATTTTTTGGCATGCCCAGTGGGACAAAGATTAGATCAGTTCAAGAACATCCCCCAGTGGACCAATACAAGCTTCATTCCCTAATAATTTGGGTTTTTCCTTAGTGCCAACAACTTGCGGAGGTAGTTCAATCAAACATAATGGTGACTCCAAGTGAAAATCTACTAGTTTCAAGCAGTCCTAGTGTTAGTATGTACAAAGATCATTTCTGATCTTTTGTGATTTTCAAGTTTTCTATTATATTTTTTATCTAAATGATTTTACATGGATCCTTTTCATAGAGAAATGTTATATCATCCTTTATGTCATGATAATGTTTCTCCTTCCCCCTCGTATTTTTCATCTTAATCTAAACCACAACCTGGTTATGGCCCAAATATCCCTACTCAACCTACTAAGCAACCCCACCTTTCAAATGGCCTGAGAGTTGGTGAACTCTACGACCATATAAAGAACATTGGCCTTAGGTTTGTATGCCTAGGCCTGAGTTTTGATCAATTTTACAATCCATTCATAGGTCCAAACTATGGAGGTTATCATTTTCATGATCTCCTTATGGTCAGTTGGGGTAAATAGTTGATTAAGATCAAAGAATTGTGGAGATTTGATACACAAATGCAGGAGATAGCATATGAGGCTTCCAAAACTAATGAGTGAGATAAATCTATGAAAGAGGAATATGATTCATTACTTTTTAATCACACTATGGAGTTGACTCCACTTCCTTTAGGAAGGAAAATGGTTTTTTGTGAGTGGGTGTATTAGACTAAGTTTGCAGAAGATGGGTCAATTAATAAGTGTAAGACACAACCAGTTACCAAAAGTTTTTCTCAAGTTCTGATAATTGACTACACAAAAACCCTTTCTATAGTGGCCAAGATAATTTTCATTCATCTCACAATTTATTTTTTCATAACACACATATTTTATATGCATTATATGAATGTGAAGAGTTCTATTATCCATGAAGACTTTGAGAAGGAGATCTACATAGAATGACCATCAAGGTTTGTTCAAGATTCATCATTAGTATGTAGGGTTCACAAATACCTTTATGGATTGAAACAATATTCTAGGGATTGGGATGCCAATATGGATTCATTTCTTCTATCTATTGGTTTCATTCATTTCCATCCAAACCATAATGTGTATGTTTTTGTGGTAGGATGATTCTTTGTTGATTTTGGCCCTATATGTTGATGATTTTTTTATTACAAGAAACCTTTTTGAAATGATATTAATATGGTCAAGACAATAGTACAACAATGTTTTGAGATGGATAACTTTGGGTTACTATACTACTTACTTAGTATTGATATTTCACTGTCTCCTTTTGAAATTATACTTATTTAGCCCAAGTACACTTTTGATCTTCTCACTTGAATTCATATGCTTGACTCCAAGCCATCTTTGAATCCTTTTCTCTTTGGAGTCAAGATTGAGGCTAACTATTCTTATCCATTGGGTAATGCTACCTTGCATCGTCAACTCATTGGAAGTATCATTAATTTGACCCCATACAAGGCCATAATTTCCTATGCATTTAGCATATTTTCTTGATTTATGCAAGAGCCACATGAGCTACATTAGAAAGTTTCTAAGATGATTCTTCATTATCTTCATTATACAAGGGTGGCATCACAATGATTTGGTTGGTCATTCAAATTTAGATTGGGTTAGTGACTCTGAGAGTCACAAGTCCACTTTATGCTATCTATTTTCCATTGGTTATAATCCTATCAATTGGTCTAGCAACAAGCAACATGATATTTCCTTATCTTCTACAGAGGGTGAGTATCACATAGTTGTGAATTTTGCTATTAAGGTAATTCAACTTCAAGGAACTCTTATTGAGTTTGGTATATCTTTTCGGCTACCTACCATTATGTATTGTGATAATCATAGTACCATTAAGATATGTAGGAATTTAGTTTAGCATCAATAAACAAAGAACATTATGATTCATATGCATTACATTAGGTAATTTCTTCATGGACATGTCAATGAGTTATTTTTTAGATCAGGTTGTTGATATCTTCACCAAACCCTTTACTAAGAGTAATTTCATCCATTTACAAGCTTTCCTCGGGGCGAGATCCCTTTTAACAACATCCACCTTGGGGGAAAGGGGAAATGGGGTGGTCTTCTAGTCCTTTTTTGGGGGATGGGGGTGAGGGGGGATTTTTTCCCCACTAAGTTTTATCCTCTTGTTTCTGAGATGTATTGTACTCGGGTTCCTTATTAGGATTTAATGCTAGGACCCACTCTTTTTCATCACCTAAGCTTTTCTTAAAGGGGGTATTGATACAAAATATCATTTTCACCATATTTTACTATAGCTTAAGGTAAATCTCAACTTACTCAGTCATTGGTCATCTACCTTATCTAGCCTACCTATATTTCCCTCCAAATATAGAAAATTCAATTTTCTCATTTCCTATATATGGATGTGTATGCAATGAAATAGTAGTAGCAAAAGGGAACACAATACAAGATTAAAATCATTCACACTAATCAACACAACATATATGATAAGACCTACAAAATAGAACTAAAACCCACAAGAGAGTGAAAACCTCAAACTCCAAGTAGCTCCAATGTAGTGTAGATTTGTCCAAGTAGAGGATTGTGTTCTTAATAAAACTTGCTCAAGATTCAAATGGATGTGAGGGATTTTGGCATTATGAGGTTATGTTTGAGGATTTTTATTCTTTAGAATGGCATGATAACTTTTCTTGGATGGTGGATGAAAATGAAGGAGAAGAGGGCTCAATTTATAGGCATGAGGAGGGTTGAATGGATGGTCAAGATGCAAACTTGGGGAAGAGTGAAGATTTATTTGAGAGAGAGAACATGGATTGCACTTTCTTAAATGCCTCTCATTGTGACAAGTGTCACAAGGAGAGATATTTGGAAGAATATGGGAATGTGACCATTTTGGGAGATGTCAGAGGGGACAAAGGTGTAAGAGATGGGTGGAGTGTGTAAGAGGAATATAAGAGCATTTAAGTTTGACATGATATTTTGAGGTTGGAGGATGGGAGGTTATGATATGAGGGTTGGCTTGGTTTGGGTTAGGATTTCTTAATCCATGGATTATGATTGTGCAAATGTTTAGTGGGCGATTAGACTTGGATTAGAGGGCAAGTGGGAGAATTAGGAGGATGTGATGGGAGGAGAGAGACTGTGTGGAGGGTTAGATTGGCTAATCATGGATCATTAGCTAATTAAAAGGGATTAGTATGTGTGAATGGGTTGGGTTGAATTAGAACTCTGGGTTAGGTGGTTGGATGTTTGGTTAGATGAGGGTTAAAGTTAGGAGCCATGTGGTCAAATTTGATTAAATGAGATTATTTAATCAAGAGGGAGGAAAATAGTATTTATGAATTAATTTAAATAGATAAAGGTATTTATTTAAATTAATAGAAGAAAGAGATTTAATTAATTAAATGGTTATGGGTTGTCATTATATTAATTGGACTATAGCTAATTAATTAAATTAATTTAGCTAGACGCTAGAAGGCTAACATTAATCAATTGAATGATGCATGGTTATTCAATCAATAATGCGAGTAAGATGAGTAAATTTAATTGAAATCATTAATCAAATTTAGGTGTCTAAATTTTTTCCCCTCTTTGAGATGGTGTTACATAGTAGCATCATTTGAAGGAAAAGTAAAACATAGGGCTAGGAAGAAAATTGCTGAATTAGAAAAGGTGCCCCAATCAATCAGAAGAGTAACTAGGAGGAAGGATTGATAATCTAGATGAGGATGAGGATGCCCCTTGAGAGGATATGAGGGTTGAAGAGGACATGAGTGTTCTCTTGAAATGGATGATGGATACATACATAATGAATGAATGATGAGTAGGTGGAGAGTTAAAAATATTGAGTTGGCACCTCCCAAAAAGGAGATGTCATGTAGTGAGCACTTATTTAATGTAGCAATATCCAAGACTTGACAAGGTTACTAGAATCTCAAGGCCTTGTCATAGATGTTACAAAGGAATAACACAAGAGGCACACAAGGATTACCCTAGCATCACACATGAGTCCCAAAAGCTTCAAGGTGGAAAGATGTTGGGTAACCCACAAGAAAACAATATTTCCCAAGTGAACCATGCAACCACAAAGGATTACATGTTGGAAATGCAAGGGTCATATCCGACTGACTCACAAATAGAAAAGATCAAGATATTTCCCCTAGTTTCACCATTCATAGCACACCATAATATAAAGGATCATGGTGACCATGAAGAGGTGAAACAAGGGAGCTCAAAAGATAAACAAAGATCCAAAAGAACCAATGAAATAACAAGTATCTCACATACCTTTTTCCATAGGGAGGATGATGGATGGGGATTGATTTGATTGGTATGACATGAGGAATGATACATCCTATGAATGTCAATGATGGATTTCTAGATTAGGATTCCTATGACAAGAGACAAGTGAGAAACTCAAACCTCGAAGGGACCAGGGGATGATTTCTGAAGCACTAGATAGATAGGAACAAAGGTCATGATGAAACAAGGACTAACTGACACAAAGGATGAGACCTAAAGAAACATATGTACAAATGGGCCTAGGTGGAGACACTACTGATGTTATTTATAAGACACAAGTTAGAATATGTACAATGGATTGGGGGTGAAGGCAATGATGAAAAGATGTGCATGATGTTTCCCCAGTTGAGATGGAAAGCCAAGGTGGACTGATGGTGGATAGGGTGATGTGGGAATGATATGTCCTAAAACAAGACAAGGATTGGGAAGGATGCATCCCAATGATGATGATTGGATTGAGATCAAGGCTTGAAACATGACTAAGTATGTTATTGGATGGGTTGATCGATGTTTGAGTTTGGATAGCTAGAGGATATGGATAGGATTTTCATGTGATGGTAAATTTGTAGGAGTATTGGGATATGCATGAATGACATTAGATGCATGGGGGTAGCCTATAGCTAGATACCAATGAAAAGGGAAGTACTAGGTAATGGAAATATAAAGGAAATTCTTATGCATGTAAAGATGGAAGAGTGAATAGACAAGGATTGATGGATGGAAGGATTTAGATGGGTGAAGGAATGGAGGAAGATAAGGATTGGGAGATGAAAGGATTGGGGATGAGGAGATGGAACTAAAACAAGGATGGGGAGATGGAAACTATTGGAAAATATAATTGAAGCAATTGTTGTTTTGTCATTGATGTCAAACCTTAACTGGTAAGACTGTTGCTACTTAGGAAAATACTATATCTATTGTATTGTTGTGAAGAAGGGAAAGAAAGGATGGTAACAATAGCACCTAAGGAAAGGTTGAGTTATCTTGATACTAAAAAGTGTACTTGACTATGTTGTACAATGATGAGACAATGTATTGTTTATCTTAGTAAGATTGAAGACTAAACTGGTAGGCTTGACTGAGCAAAAATGGAGAAATCATGTTCAACCCGAGTAATGTTAGTGTCGACCGAGTTAGTATATGCCAAGCAAAATTCTAGTGTCGACTAAACATCAGTTAATTGCAAAGAAAGATAGTATAAGCCAAGGAAACATTTTTAGTAATGATCGAGCTTTCTACATGAAGACCGAGTAGTTGATCACAGTATTGACCGAGCATCAGTATTTTTATATTTGAAGAGAATTCAGATTTGGAGCCGACATTGTTGAATTCTTGGATTATGTAAAACATGTTGACTTTATTTATTGATTGTTTGAAAGAATTGAATGCACTGAAAAACATTTTATTGCAAATCTTTAAGAGATTTGAGATGTTTCTAGAAAAGGAGCCGAAGAACATAAAGCGGGTAGATTCAATGAATCTGACCTAACCCTAAGATCTATGAATGAGATTGAGCGGTAAAAGATGAGTTAACCTAATTGAGGAAGTATTAAGGGAACCTAAGCATTAGGTATGTGTGTGCATGGGTGAAAAGAGGATGCTGGAATATCAGTAGATGTTATTGACTATTTAAGCAAAAAGGCTGAAGGAGAAGTGTGGTGATTGCTTGAAGAAAATTTCTGAGCAGATTAGAGATGGAGATGGCAAAGTTTCAAAGTCAGTAAAGCATTTTGTGTATGGAATTAGATCTGATGTTTGCAAAGTGAGTTATAGGTTTTTCAGATTAGTACTGCTGCTACTTTCTAACCATTGTAACAGTCAAAATCCTTTTAACAAAGGTTGACCTAACAGCCATATGTTTAAATCCTTTGAACATGGTTGCATTTTAATGGAATGTATGTAATTCCTATAACAAGGCTCACTTCTAACAGAGTGATTGAAATCCTTTAACCGGGTCACACCTAACAGTGTGTATTGTAACCTTTGACAGGGTTGGCTTTTAACCGAGCTCACTTCAGAAGAGTGAAAATAATAGTAGCATGTTACAAAGTGGTTTTTCCCAAATTGGGTTTCCACTATAAATCATTGTGTCAATGCTTGTGTGAATGTTTTGGTTTGAACATTTCTATGTTTTACAAGTTAGATATAGCTGGGTAGTGGACTGCAATGTTATATGTTTCTATTATAGAATCAGTGATGACCGAGTTGGTTTTGGTTGTTAGATCTGATTTAAAGAAAAGTTTTTGAAGTTTGTTTTATACATCTAGACCTGAGAACAAATGATTCACCCCCCCCCTCTCTATTGTTCTAAATCATATTAACAATTGGTATCAGAGTTGTGTTGCTTATTATTGGTGTTTACATAAATCAAATTTAAAGGGACTTGAAGCAAATGATCAAGATGTATAAGAAGGAGGTACTGAAGCTAAATAAGAAAAACTTCCCTGCATGGCAAAGCTTGATGAAGCTACATCTAGCCAGTATTGGTGATTCTGTAAAGTACTACATTGAGAATGAATATGTCTCACCTATCACACCTTTGACTACCGAAGAAATGAGAGCTAAGAAAGAACATAATCAGACAATGCTAGAAATTGCATCTACCCTAAGCTATCCAGAATTTGAGGAAATTAAGGATTGCACAAGTGCTAAGGAGATGTGGGACACTCTTGCAAAGATCTATGGTGGTGACATAAATGTACTGAAAGCTAAGGCCTAGAGTCTCAAAGGTAAGTTTGATGAAATGAGAATGCAAGAAGGAGAGAACATTGCACAATATTGTGGTAGAATAAAAGAAGTTGCGAATGCTATTAGAGGAGTAAGAGGGACTATTGATGATGAAACTATAATTAAAAAAGTACTAAGAACTCTGCATCCTATGTATGCTATTAAGATCTCAACTATTCAGGAATCTAGATGTAACTCTACAAATGTGCTTACTTTGGAAAGTTTGGTTGGCAAGCTGACTGCTTTTGAACTCTCTAACTATGATAACTTCACTGTTGGTAGTATTGGTAATGTTGAATCTACTTTTAAGTCACAATTAGTTTTGAATAAGCCAAATAAAAAAAAATAAAGATGCATCAGTGAAAGTGAAAGTGAAAATGAAAGTGAAAGTGACAATGACACTTCTGATGAAGAACTTGAAGATCTAGAAGCTCTTATGGCTAGAAGACTGAGAAGGGGAAAGGGAAAATATAAAGGTAAACTCCCTATTATATGTTTTGCATGTAATAAAGTTGGTCATATAGTTGTTAGATGTCCTGATAGGAATGATAAAGATGAAGAAAGAAAAAGAAAACACAAAGACATAAAAGATGACATAAGCTACCGAAGGCACAAAGACTATAAAGGAAAAGGTAAGAAATATTGTTACATTGTTGAAGAAGAAACTGACACTGATAGTGATGATTTTGAAATTGAGGTACTCTATGTTGCAATGAAAGATGAATCTGATGAGGATGAGAAAATTGCATTGATCTCCTATGTGAACAAGAGTGATAAATGGATTATTGACAGTGGTTGTTCACATCACATGATTGGTGACAAGAGTAAGTTTGAGACCTTACATCATTATAGAGGTAAAAGTGTAAATTTTGGTAATGATGCACCATGTCCTGTTAGAGGAAAAGGTTTGATTAAACTGACTGATAAGATCTCTTGTGAAAATGCATATTGGGTTGAAGGTCTAAATTATAATCTGCTAAGTTTTGCATAGCTCAATAGCACTGGTTACCAAGTGGAATTTCATCACAAGAAAGCTAAAATATTTGATGCTACTGGTGAACTGATCAAAAGTGGAGAATAGACTAGAGGTAATTTGTTGTATCTTGACCTATTTGAAGAAGCATGTATGGTTGCACAACTTGATGACATTTGGTTATGGCATAAGAGGCTATGTCATGTTAACTTTGATAATCTGGTAGAAATAAGTAAGAAGAAGAAAGTAAGAGGTCTACCTAGATTGAAAAAACCTGAGAATGTGATGTGCAAGGAATGCCAGTTAGGAAAAATGGCAAAGTCAAGTTTTAAGAGAAAATCCTTTACTTCTGAAAACATTTTAGATTTGGTTCATACTGACTTTTGTGGACCTATGGGTGTACAAAGTTACTGTGTTGCTAGATATTTTATCTTGTTTGTTGATGATCATACCAGGATGATGCATGTAATGTTTCTAAAAGAAAAATCTAACACTTTTCAATTCTTTAAATGGTATTTGGCTAAAGTTGAGAAGGAGACAGGTAGGAACCTGAAATGTCTTAGATCTGACTGAGGTGGAGAATTTACATCAAATGAATTCAATCTATTTTGCAATGAAAGAGGAATCAAAAGATAGATGTCTGCACCTAGAACACCTCCACAAAATGGTATAGCAGAGAGAAGAAATAGATCTATCTTGGATTATGCAAGGACATTGATGATTGAAAAGAATGTGGCACATAAATACTGGAAAGAAGCTATAAGTACAGTTGTCTACACTCTTAACCAGGTACAGATCAAGAAAGGTACAAATCTGACACCCTATGAATTATGGCATGGGCATGCACCAAGTGTTAAATACTTTAGAATCTTTGGAAGCAAGTGCTATATATTAAAAGACAATAGGAATGGAAATTTTGATGCTAAAAGTGATGAAGGCATATTCCTAGGGTATTCCACAAAAAGTAAAGCTTATAAGTGTTTGAACTCTAACATTAACAAAATTGTGGAAAGTGTGAATGTCAAAGTTGATGAGTATGTAGAAATAAATGAAGTTGATAGCAAAAGAGAACCATAAGATTATAGATCTTTTGTGTATATTGAAGAAGAAGAGGTGAGTAACAAACTTGCACCTGATGCCGAGTCTCGGGTAAGCAATGTCAAGCAATAGGAAGATGTTGTCGAGCATCAGGAAAATAGTGCCGAAAGAGAACAAGAACATGTCGAGCGACAAGATAATGTTGTTGAGTATCAGGAAGAGGTTGTCAAGCATTCAGAAGCTGAATCTGATAATCTTGTTGAGGAACTTGATGAAATAGAGGAGAGAAGAGCTGAACCTATTTTAGCAAAATATGTAAGAAGACATCACAAGCCTGAACAGATAATTGGAGATAAACATACTGGAATTTTGACAAGAAGTAAGACAAAGGATCCAACATGTTTACTATGTGAATTTGAACCTAAGTCAACTAGAGAGGCATTATAAAATGAAGACTGGATACAAGAAATGAATGAAGAAATATACTAGATAGAGAAGAATGATACTTGGACTCTGGTGCCGAGACCTGAAAATAAAAATGTTATAGGAACAAAGTGGGTGTTCTGGAATAACTTGAATGAAAAAGGTGAAATAACTAGGAACAAAGCTAGACTGGTATGTAAAGGCTATGCACAAGAAGAAGGAATAGATTATGGGGAGACATTCCCTGTAGCAAGATTGGAAGGAGTAAGATCTCTTCTTGCATATGTTGCTTATAAAGATTTCAAGGTATATCAAATGGATGTTAAGTCTACATTTTTAAATGGTATACTAGAAGAAGAAGTTTACATAGAACAACCAGAAGGTTTTATTGATCCAAACAGAAGACACATGGTATGCAAACTGAAAAAATTACTGTATTGATTAAAACAAGCTCCCAGAGCATGGTATGAGAGATTGCATAACTACTTGATACAAATTGAATTTTCAAGAACAAATGACACAAGCAATCTGTACATGAAAGATGAAGAAGGTAAAGATATCCTGTTGGCAAAAAATTTTGTGGATGATATTATTTTTGGTGGACAAGATGCTTTGTGTAAAATATTTTCAAATGAAATGCAAACTGAATTTGAAATGAGCATGTTTGGTGAGATCAAATTCTTTGTTGGTATACAAGTATATCAAATGAAGAAAGGAATTTTCATTACACAGTCTAAGTATGTTAATGAAATACTGAAAACTTTTGGGATGAAAGATTCTAGACTAGTAAGTACTCCTATGGTTACTGGATAAAAGTTATCTAAGAATGATGCTGCTGCAGAAGTAAACAAGACTTTGTACAGATCCATGATTGGAAAATTGTAGTATGTTGTACATAGTGTAATACCCAAAAAATGGGCTATAAGTTCATTAATCTTCTATATCGACACATTGAACGAAATCGACATCGAAGTCCTAACCTCAGGCACATCTGAACATCATTGAATCCTAATTGATTATCTCAAATTCTACATTGGGGAATATTCCTAGTAATATTCCTAATCATCTTAATTATCTTTAATTTAATGATTATTTGGCGATAAATCCTATTTATCCTAAAGTTTGATTAATTGAATATTCTCAATATTTAATTAATTAGATTTAATTCTACCACTTAATTGTTTAATTGAAGTTAATTATATTTATTCTTAAATTGTATTATTTAATTTTGACAATAAATCCAAAATCCTATGAATAATTGATTAAATTCTTATTTAATTAATTAAAGTAAGTTGTCAATTATTAATAATATTGTTTTTGAATAAAAGTTTGATTTAATAATTGATTAACCCATAAATCAATTGTTTTATTTTTTAAAATCAGTTAAGTTGGAAATAAATCACTTTATTATTAAATTAATTCATAAATAAAACATGCACAATCAGAAAAGTAGACAACTATCAATTATCAATTAAATCTAAACTCTATTTTGAGTTGAAACTCTACTTTTGCATGTTTTTTTGAGTTAATTATCCTTTATTTAAAAATAACTCAAAAATCAACTTGAGTTATTTGAGTGATTTATGGTTTTCTTCCATGCATCCTCAAAGCCCTAGATTTTTATAAATCAAGGCTCAACTCTTCACAAATCGCAATCCACGAATTGCACACTCACACTATCGAATTGCAGACTGAAGAATCGATCTTGAGAATTCGAGTTGTTGTGAGATTTTCATTGTTTTTGCATAGTATCCATATCATTTAGAATATTATTGTTAGATCATTTTAACATATCAATTTTCATATTAGCATAGATTCATATCAGATTTCTCATCTTATTGCATCTAAAATTTAAAAAATAGATTAATTTGCATCTAATTCATATCTAGATTTTGCATTCAAATCCTTCATTTAGGTGTCATCAAGGTCACTGATCTCAGTATAATCTGAGAATACATACTCGCACCTACTAGAAGGTAGTAAATCACTTGGTTAGTTTAGTTTTCATTCTATTGCATGATTTTAATTTTTGCTAACCTCTAATGTTTTACTAAAGTGTTGTGTCTACAGATCAGGTACAAAATTCACACACACATTTCTGGCGCCCACCGTGGGGCCCTGAAATGGGTTTCCCTTCATTTCTATCAATTTTCTATCTTTTGAGGCTAAGGGTTTCAAGGGTTCTGGTATACTCTATAGGACGTTATTTTTTGTTTCTTTTTTGCCTGTAAAAAAGAAAAATAATAATTTTTTTAGCACTTTTTTATCAAAACTATGATTTTTAATTTTCTGTCTGTACTTTCATACATCTCTGCACGGATTCTCACATGAGATTTTTCATCGTGCCACATGAAGTTTTGTTGGTTTCAGCACTTCCTCACGCGAGACTTCATCTTTTGTCGTGCGAGACCGTACTTCCTCATGCAAGATTTCATCCTTCATCACGCAAGACCGTGTTTCCTCATGCGGGACCACATCTTGACTCGTGTGAGATTTTTCTATAAAGACATAGAATTTGCAAATTCATACTTTTAGATTATTGATTTCTAATGCTTACAGTTTGCTATTGATTTGTCTTGATTTTGTACTTTCAGATGTGTGCTAAATTTTGGATTGCAGAGCATTGGACCTAAGGTATTCTTCTCAAGCTGATAATATTTTGATTTGGATTAAAATAAACTCTCACGTGTCAAGCTTGTGTGACTCTTATTGCTTTCATATCACACATTTCATTTGGGCTATAAAAATGAACATAGATTTGCTTTTCAACATCTTTGTTACACATAGTAAATAGGCCCTATGAACACTATTCGTGGTTCTTGAGAGAGTGAGTTTCCAGTGAAATTATTCTCAATGAAGGAACCCTTGTAGGTAGGGAGGATACTAAGGGAGTCTCACATTCTACTAGATTTGTGTGTCTTCAACTTTTGATCAATGCATTCTTTGTCTAGAGAGGTTGATAGATCATAAGGGGTGGACATCATAGATCTTTGTGAGATAATCTTGGTCTTAGTGTGTCAGATTTATCTATCTTCTTTGTTTTGGTGAAGTGAAGAGGCTAGGGGATTATGCTCTACTTCCTTTTTGGATAGTACCAGAAACCCAGATCCTTGAATCTGATCTAGTCTCCATGTGGTATATCTTGTGAGTCACCTTTAGAGAGGGTTAACTGTAGTGGACATTCCCTTAATTGGGTCAACCATGTTGACGAAACCTCAAGTGGTAATAGCCATTTTCACCATGGTAGTGACAACCGCTATATAAATGTCCTGTTGGAAGAAATATCCATAGGTGTGGTCTCTTGTTGGGTTGTCAGAGCTCCCTAGCAGCTCCTGATTGATTAAATTCTCAGACTGTGTCAAAACCCTGGTGTGTCAGGATTGGAGTTCACCCTCTTGGATCATAAAAGTTGCAGAGTCAAACCATTACTAAAAACCCTAGTGAGGTAAAATTTTCATTTTCTAGGAATATGTGCGTTATTACAAAACTTTTTGGAACATACACAAGTAGCACTCTTAGGGATTAGCACATTCAGTCACTTGATTGTTCATGCGTAGGGTTGCTTTGTCCCCTATTCATTATTTTCAGACATGCTTGAAATCACTTGCTTACTATTTTGCATGCCTATTTATCTATCTGGTTACTAAGAACGAATCAATCCGGTACAATCTTCAAATCTGGACAGACATTTTTGTGAACAATTTGAAATTGAAAACCTAAAATTTACAAAATTTGAAGCAAAATCCTTTCTGGTGTCAAAAGTCATCCTAAAATTTCAAAACTCATATCAAAGCCAAAGTCAAATTTGTTAGAGGTTGGTCAGATTTGTCAAAAATCTAATTTTTACAGCCTATTTCCAAAATCTGTCAAACAAATCACTGTATCAGGAACATATCAGCAAGTACTGAGAATCCAATCATTTTTCTAAAGTGGCCTTTTGAATCTGATTTAGCCTTCTGTTTAATCAATTTGAGTCTTTATCATCTTGTGTCAAAACCTTGTCATAACTATCAATCTTCAATCAATCATCAAAATGGCTAAGTGTTGTGAACTCATGTCCGCTATCTTTTGGGAATCCACCCATACATCCAGGGCATAGTCTCCTTCATTTATGTCTAATCCAAGCTTCAATCAACCAAACCTTGACAAGGTTGTGTCATTTGATCTTCTTGAATCAATTCGTTCTTTAGTTGTCTTCATCTTGTTCTTTTGCTTCACCTAAGGTTAATGGTGGAAACTAGAGCTTCCTCTCACAAGAAATCTGGAGAAGCATCCCATACCTTACCTTTGACTCATATCTAGGGTCCAACTCTTGAACAACTCTACAATTCTGATCTTTACGAAGATGACGGTCTTGGCAACTTTTGATTAAAAACTAGTTACATTCCTGCTCCATCAATTCAAGGAGTCAATCAACAAAATCTACATCAATCTATTCCAGGGAGTCCTAAAACTCCTAACATGTCTCAAAGAATCAGTACACATGAGGAAGAAACTCTAATCACTGCTATGATGAAACAGATGTACGCTATGCAAGTCAAACTTAATAAACTTGAGAAAGAAAAGGAACCTAAAGAGTTCTCCATGGAAGCTCTATGACCTTTTCCATTTGATAAAGACTTGTACATGTCACCATGCCCTCGGGCAGAATATGAGCAACGTGATAATCCTTTTGATACTTCTTCCACAGAGAGTGACACACCCATCTTTGAAAATTATGATGACTATGATGAGGGACAATATAGTGATGCCTATGACACCTCTATTCCTAAGAGTCCTCCTCATCATGTGCTCATGCTTACTGGAAATGGGGTGTCACATTGGATAGATCGTGATGGTGATCCATATGATTCTAATTTTGAAAGAGACTTTGATGATTTTTGTGAACAATACCTAGATGATACATCTACTTCTATTGAGGAAGAGAAAGCTTACTGAGTTGATTATAAATGTGCATACTATAAGGATCTCTCCTCTAAGAACTCTCATGCTGAAAATAAAGATTACACTCTCAAGAAAGATCATGTTAATGTTGAGCCTTTGTCTTGTGATGGTTCCCTTCCATCCCCTACTTCCTCCAATACCCATACATTTCCTAAAGCTCCCAAGCCTATTAAATCTTTCACAGAACCTTCATCCAACACAAACCCCGATACTTTTCATACGATTCCCTATAGTTATCCTCAAGGGCTACCCCTTAAAGAAACTCAAGCTAACCTTCACTTGGTTACAAATACTTTCAATAATGCTAAACCCAAAGATCCTAAGCCTTTATATGCTATAATGCCTACTCTAGCTAGCCCTTCTCCATCTCTTCCAAAGTCTTCTATACAATTGCAACATGATCCCTTGTCCTTAGAAGTAGCTCCATGTCAAGAGGACTCTAAAAATGATAAAAAAAAGAACATAAAGAAAGATCAAGATAAAAAAACCTCCATGTCATCCAATCCCTTTTATGATGTCTCTTATCCACTTCAGGGTTCTTTTGATCCTGCACATCCTTTTTCATGCATTCCACCATGTCTTAAGTCTTCTCCTAAGCAAGATCACGATACTACTTACACTGTTGAGCTTATTGACAATCAAAATAACCTCACTACACTTGCGCTTTCCAAAGATGATACTTCCATTAAGGTTGGTAAAAATGGTGTTGTTACTTCCAATGTTAAGCCTATTGAAAATCAAGAGAAAAATTATGTGCTTATGCTATCCAAAGATCCTTGTCAAGATCAAAGTCTTCCATCTTCTTATTCTACCACTCCATGTTCGTTCCCACTTTCTACTCTTCCTAAGTCTTTGCAAGCTTTGAACAATACAATCAAAGAATGTGCTCATATTCAAGATGTCCATGATTCTATTGAAAATCTTAATGCTCACTCTAAAGATGCTGATGTCCTTGGTTGTCATGTAGATGATGATGAACTTATTGATTATCCTTTTGTATCTTCCATATCCATCCTTGGACCTCCTCCACCAATACTAAGGGCTTCACATCTGCGTTCCATCTTGGGTCCTTATGTCCCTTCACTTTCCCCTCCTAACTCTCCTAATTCTCCATCCATCTTGGGTCCTTACATCCCTCCATCTCCCATCTTTCCTCAAGATCAACATAGATGCATACCCTTGAATCCTTTTCATCCACCCACCCATTTAAACTAGTCATATCCTCCTTCTTCCACAAGTCCCAAGTCTTTTGGAAGTAACTTGAATGTTTAATACAAGAAAAAGAAGCAATACAAGAATCCATCAAAAAAGAAAATCACCATGTCTCCTCTAATCAACACAGAGGCATAAAGTCAAAAGAGATATCTAAGAAAAAACCTACAAGACAAGTATGGGTTCCAAAATCCATCATTGAAGATATTCTCTCTAGATCATCAAAAGGAAATAAAGAGCCTATGGCTATATGGATTTCAAAGTCTCTCTTGAAAGAGTCTGGTGTTGAGCAAAAAGTGAAATTGACATTCAAGCTTCCAAATACTTCCACTTCATCTTCCTCCAAAAATATTCTTCCATTCCATGTGCCTAAACCACAACCTCTACTATTCATTCACCATATTCCTTCACGTATTCCTTCATTCACATTTCCTCCATCCTCTCCCCACCCTTCAAGGTGTGTTGATGTTGATCTTGCCTTCCTTTCCATCTACCCTTTCACAATCCTTCCATTCATTATCCTTCTACCTTCTATCTTTTTTCCTCATTTTCCTATTTCTCCTATCTTCCAACCTCACTCGCTTTACATAAAACCTTATCCTCCATTTTTCTCTTCCATCTCTCTTTCCCTATCAGCATCTTTGAGCATATCATTTTGAATCCTTGGCATATCATGGTTTATCCTTTCAAAGAGCATTATCTAAAAAGCTTTCCTTCTTCCAAAAAAAAAATAAAAAAATAAAAAATGTGCCTTGGTGGAAACTTAGAAACAGGTGTCTTGGTAGAAAAAGTAAAGAGAAATAAATTCATCCTATGGTGAAAACCACTCCCTTGTGGCACCTTGGATAAGTACCATGATGAAAACCTGACAATCAAGCATCATGCGTAGTTCTTCTACATATTTCATCCATTCCATCTTCTCTCTTCGATCTTGACAATGTTGATCTATACACAAACATTTGCCTATCTTGTGAGCTATCTTACGACAATCTTTCTTTCATTCCCTTCTTATTTAGCCTTCATATTTATTTTCCTCCATTCATTCTAGTCTTTCACTATCCTTTTCCCTTTTGGTCTTGATCTAATAAAAAAAAGAGTAAAACACGTTGTTATGAAGCCTCTTGACATGTCTACTCCTTTGGACTACATCCTATCCTTCTTTGGCATTACGCTTTTGTGACTTATCCTATGTTGGCCTTTCATTGCTTGTCCAAATGCGCTTTACCTGACATTTTTTCCCTAGCTTGAGTATTCTTGAGGAGTTTTCCCTTGAGGATTTCTTCCCTTCATTCTCTTTCATTCTCTTGTCTTCCATCTCTTCCACCAGCTTGCCAATCTATCTTGTTCTCCACCTTGCTAGACATTGGGACTGTACGATATGATCTTGCTTGGGAGTTTGCAATGGAAAAAGATGCTATCAAGTATACCAAGTATCAGAACAAGTATCAGAACTAGTATCAAAACAAGTATTAGAATGTCCACTGGGGCTACACCTTTCACTTTATTCTATGGGTCTGAAGCGGTACTGCCTATTGAGGTTGAAATCTCATCACTAAGAATCAGAATGCATGGTCTAGTAACTGATGATGACTACAGAGTGTCTAGGTTGCAAGAACTTGAATTACTAGATGAGTGCAGACAAACATCATATGATCATCTCATAGTATATCAGAAGAGAATGTCTAGAGGCTACAACAAGAAAGTCAGACACAGAGAATTTCAGGTTGGTGACCTAGTCCTGAGAGAGAATCCTAAAAATCAATCACATAGAGAACGCAAGGGGAAGTTTGAACCCAACTGGCTGGGTCCCTTTATTATCAATGCTACTTTTGGCTCTGGTGTCTATCAACTCTCAATGAATGAAGGAGAACAACTCTAAGAACCAATCAACGTTCTCCATTTGAAGAAATTCTATGCCTAAGGCATTTAGTGTATGGTAAAATGTCCTAAAAAAATCTTAAAAATTGGAAAAAGTTCTGAAAAAAATGAACATCTTGGTGAAAACCTAGCAATAGGGGCCTTGATGATTCACAAAAAAAAAAGTAAAAAATATCAAAAGTACAAAAAATTGAAAAAATGAAAAATACAAAAAAAATGAGAAAAAGAAAAAGTGCCTTGGTGAAAACTTGGAAATAGGCGCCTTGGTAGCAAAAATAAAATCTCTACCAAGATGGTGAAAACCTGGCAAAAGGGTGCCACTTGTTTCAAAACGCTCCATCTATCAATGCAATCTTGGTCTTTCCCAGCTTTCAGTCTTGCTTTAGTTTGTACATATCTCCTAGTTTGTTTCTGCATTTCTAATTTTCAATAAGTTGGTTTGTACACCAATCAGCTCAAGCGTCTGTATCCTATCAATGTTCAAACTTGGGGGCAATCAATGTCATATCTTATGGCCTCCAATGTATCTTAGACGTATCATATCCAGTCAGAGTCCTTTGAAGCTTCATTTGAGTCAGTCAGTCAATCTAGTCTCCAAGAAGGATTTTGCATCTACAACAATGCAATCGAACATCAAAACAAACGAGAACAATCTATGCTTTTACATGCTTTTATCTCCTTGTATGCTTACTGATTCGCATTCAGATTTTTGCATATTATGTCCTTTCGAGCTCTTTGATGATGTCCTTTACAGGATTTAGAGAGTGATGACTGGGGGCATAATCTTTTCTTTGTCTTCTGCTTATATGTGAAAATCTAACAACTTTGGAAATTCTAGATTGAAATGATGTCTGACTGTAAGAGCCTCTATCTCGAATTGGATGGCCATGCGTACCTCGACCATTGATACCTAGAAAATTCAAGGAAGTTTGATCTAACTATTGTCTTTTCGAGTGAGTTCTTTCTCCTATTGTGAAATGCAATCTTACCTGAGGATGTGAACGATAAAAGGGTCACTACGGATAATTCACACTGGATTTAGAATGATCTCTTGACTGCTTGATGTGTTTGTACCACAAGGCATATTCAGGTCATCATTATGTTTATATTTTGATGCTTATACAAATTGCTATATCAAAATAGACATGATATTCAGGTCATCCTAGCGTTTATGCTTTGGTGCTTATATCTAATCCGACATTTTGAAAACAAAATCAATATTCATATATCCATAGTTTCCTAATCAGTGGGTGTTGTATTGATCCTTGCGCATACAAATCAATATTCATATGTCTATGGTTTCATAACTAGTGGGCATTGTATTGATTTATCCAGTTACCTAAAAATTCAATGATGAAAATGACTGACACATGATTAGTGACTAGGTCCTAGGTCTTAGGTTGCATTTCATTCTACATGTCTCTTTGCATTTTTGCACTTTGCATGATCTCACAATGGTTAGATAAACTTCAATGCTTAAATGATTCTTCAAATCACATCTTCGAATCTAACAAGACTTGAATCTCACACAAAGGTTCCTCCAACGAAACAACAAGTAGAATCTTTTTTTGGGATCAAAATCAAAATCTGAGATCATTTACATTATCAACTACTTGCATAATCGACCTTCATTCATCATAGAAATCTAGAATTCAACTTAATTGATTATCTTACATCAAACTATCAAAATTTTAACTTGGTCAACTATGGTCAACTCATGGTCAAACCTAGTCAAACTTGGTCTCCAGGACGTCTCAACAATGCAGAATGCATCCTCCGAACGTGTACAACCAATTCTCAAAGTCAATTAACATGCTTCTAACCTATCAACTTTGACTTTTCTTGTCAAATTTTAATTTTCATCCTAAAGGGGGCATGGTATTGCACATCATTCAAAGTCTGTAATCTAATTTAAAATCATATCTTTATGGAAATCATATCTTTCCTTAGTAATCAAGACAACAACCACGTCTAGTTGGTGATTCATTGAAAGACCTCATCACTCGGGGAAAATCAATCATCACTCGGGGCATATCAGATTCATTGAGATCCATATCAATCTGGTATTCTCTTAATCTTGTAAATTGTATCAGTTTTTGCAACTATCGGTTCAATTGTGTTATTTCCTTGGTTCTTTAGAAACTGAAGGGTCTGGATGTGATACCAATGTGATTCAATATAAGGACAATCAGGTTTGGAATCGGTCACTCACTTCTTTGCAATCATAAGGTTCGGAATTAGTCGTTTTGACACTTTTTTGCAATCATCGGTTCATTTGATGTTATAGTTAACATTATCTTTGGTCACTCAGGACCTATTATCTTCAAATCTTTCAATCAATTTTTGTCTCATATCAATATCAATTTCAAACATCAGTTTCAATATCATACACAGACTGTCTTTGAACCATTGCACTTTGCAAATCAATTCAAAGAGGGGCAAAATGTAATACCCCAAAAATGGGCTATAAGTTCATTAATCTTCTATATCGACACATCGAATGAAATCGACATCGAAGTCCTAACCTCAAGCACATCTGAACATCATTGAATCCTAATTGATTATCTCAAATTCTACATTGGGGAATATTCCTAGTAATATTCCTAATCATCTTAATTATCTTTAATTTAATGATTATTTGGAGATAAATCCTATTTATCCTAAAGTTTGATTAATTGAATATTCTCAATATTTAATTAATTAGATTTAATTCTGCCACTTAATTGTTTAATTGAAGTTAATTATATTTATTCCTAAATTGTATTATTTAATTTTGACAATAAATCCAAAATCCTATGAATAATTGATTAAATTCTTATTTAATTAATTAAAGTAAGTTGTCAATTATTAATAATATTGTTTTTGAATAAAAGTTTGATTTAATAATTGATTAACTCATAAATCAATTGTTTTATTTTTTAAAATCAGTTAAGTTGGAAATAAATCACTTTATTATTAAATTAATTCATAAATAAAATATGCACAATCAGAAAAGCAGACAACTATCAATTATCAATTAAATCTAAACTCTATTTTGAGTTGAAACTCTACTTTTGCATGTTTTTGTGAGTTAATTATCCTTTATTTAAAAATAACTTAAAAATCAACCTGAGTTATTTGAGTGATTTATGGCTTTCTTCCATGCATCCTCAAAGCCCTAGATTTCTATAAATCAAGGCTCAGCTCTTCACAAATCCCAATCCATGAATTGCACACTCACACTGTCGAATTGGAGACTGAAGAATCGATCTTGAGAATTCAAGTTGTTGTGAGATTTTCATTGTTTTTGCATAGTATCCATATCATTTAGAATATTATTGTTAGATCATTTTAGCATATCAATTTTCATATTAGCATAGATTAATATCAGATTTCTCATCCTATTGCATCTAAAATAAAATAAAAATAGATTAATTTGCATCCAATTCATATCTAGATTTTGCATTCAAATCCTTCGTTTAGGTGTTGTCAAGGTCACTGATCTTGGTATAATTTGAGAATACATACTCGCATCTACTAGAAGGCAGTAAATCACCCGGTTAGTTTAGTTTTCATTCTATTGCATGATTTTTTATTTTTGCTAACCTCTAATGTTTTACTGAAGTGTTGTGTCTACAGATCAGGTACAAAATTCACACACACACATAGTAGACCAAATATAGTAAATCACCTGGTTAGTTTAGTTTTCATTCTATTGCATGATTTTTTATTTTTGCTAACCTCTAATGTTTTACTGAAGTGTTGTGTCTACAGATCAAGTACAAAATTCACACACACACATAGTAGACCAAATATTGCACTAGCTGTTGGGATTGTGGCAAGATTCTTTGCCAATCCTAAGGAAACACACATGATGGATGTGAAAAGAATTATGAGATACTTGAAAGGGACTGCTAACTATGGGCTATATTACAAAAAGGATGAAAGATTTGAACTAAGAGTATATACAAATGTTGATTGGGCAGGAAATGTAGATGACAGAAAGAGTACTAGTGGTGGAGCTTTCTTTCTTGGACAAAGATTAGTCTCCTAGACGAGCAAGAAACAAAATTGCATTTCTCAATCTACTGTTGAAGCCGAGTATGTTGCTACTGCAGTAAACTGTTCAAATTTGGTATGGATAAAATAATTGTTGGTGGGCATGAAAGAAGAAATCACTAAACCTGTTGTTATTTTCTGTGACAACACAAGTGCTATCAACATTTCTAAGAATCCAGTGATGCATACTAAGACCAAGCACATAGCAATAAAGTATCACTACTTGAGAGAATTGGTACAAGATAAAGAAGTCTGAATGGAATATGTGAATACAAAGGAACAATTAGCAGACATATTCACTAAAGCTTTACCTAAAGAAGCACATGAGTATTTGAGAAGTCAATTAGGGGTCCTTCCCCTAACTGAGGCTGCCTAGTTAAGCTAGGAGCACTGCATCAAATATGCTACAATAGAATATTTGACAAATTGATGCAGAAGATTGTCACACTTTAGGACTGGCCTAGAGTTGTGAAGGAGAGAAGAGACAAGGAATTAGTCATAAGCAAGATGACAGAGGGAGAAACATTGAGCTGCATAGATAATATCTACATCTGATGGATGTATGTTTTAGTTGCTGCTTTGGCATTTTTTGTCAAAGAGGGAGATGATCTGAGATGATATAATAACACATGACACTGAAAAGAAAAGTAAAGAAATGATGAAATGAGATGAAGGATCAAGATAGAGGGAGATATGGATATATCTGATGGTCACAGAAGTGAGGCTAATAGATTTTGAATTAGAATGAAGCTAAGGATATTAAAAAAAAAATTCTCTGATAGACAGATAAGTTTTTGGATTGGTTGGTAATCCATGTGTTATTCAGGTGATATCATATGGTGTTTCCATCAATGCCAAAGAGGGAGATTATTGGAAATTGCAATTGAAGCAATTGTTGTGTTGTCATTGATGTCAAATCTTAACTGGTAAGATTGTTGCTACTTAGGGAAGTACTATATCTATTGTAGTGTTGTGAAGAAGGGAAAGAAAGGATGGTAACAATAGCACCTAAGGAAAGGTTGAATTATCTTGATACTACAAAGTGTACTTGACTATGTTGTACAATGATGAGACAATGTATTGCTTATCTTAGTAAGATTGAAGACTAAACTGGTAGGCTTGACCGAGAAAAAATAGAGAAATTATGTTCAAGCCGAGTAATGTTAGTGTCAACCGAGTTAGTATATGTCGAGCAAAATTCTAGTGTCGATCGAACATCAGTTAATTGCTGAGAAAGATAGTATAAGCCGAGGAAACATTTTTAGTAATGACCGAGATTTCTACATGAAGACTGAGTAGTTGATCATAGTATTGACCGAGCATCCGTATTTTTATATTTGAAGAGAATTTGGATTTGGAGTCGACATTGTTGAATTCTTGGATTATGTAAAACGTGTTGACTTTATTTATTGATTGTTTGAAAGAATTGAATGCACTAAAAAATGTTTTATTGTAAATCTTTAAGAGATTTGAGATGTTTCTAGAAAAGGAGCCAAAGAACATAAAGTGAGTAGATTCAATGAATCTGACCTAACCCTAAGATCTACGAAGGAGATTGAGCAGCAAAAGATGAGTTAACCTAATTGAGGAAGTATTAAGGGAACCTAAGCATTAGGTATGTGTGTGCATGGGTGAAAAGAGGATGATGGAAGATCAATAGATGTTATTGACTATTTAAGCAAAAAGGCTAAAGGAGAAGTGTGGTGATTGCTTGAAGAAAAGTTTCGAGTAGATCAGAGATGGAGACGACAAAGTTTCTAAGTCAGTAAACCAACATTTTGTGTATGGAATTGGATCTGATATTTGCAAAGTGAGTTGTATGTTTTTCAGATTAGTACTGCTGCTACTTTCTAACCATTGTAACAGTCAAAATACTTTTAATAGAGGTTGACCTATTCCTGTGCATTTCTAGTTTTGATTGTGTCAGTTTTTTAAGCATCGGCATTTTAGATCACACTCCGTGATCCATCATTAGGAAGAGAAAGTGCAAGAATGTAAAAATAAAGATGCAGACCCAACCTAACTCCAAGAGGTTGACCTAACAGTCATATGTTTAAATCCTTTGAACAAGGTTGCATTCTAAAGGAATGTATGTAAGTCCTATAACAAGGCTCACTTCTAACAGAGTGATTGAAATCCTTTAACCGGGTCACACCTAATAGTGTGTATTGTAACCTTTGACAGGGTTGGCTTTTAACCGAGCTCACTTCAGAGGAGTGAAAATAATAATAGCATGTTACAAAGTGGTTTTTCCTAAATTGGGTTTCCACTATAAATCCTAGTGTCAATGCTTGTGTGAATGTTTTGGTTTGAACATTTCTATGTTTTACAAGTTAGATATAGCTAGGTAGTGGACTGCAATGTTATATGTTTCTATTATAGAATCAGTGATGATCGAGTTGGTTTTGGTTGTTAGATCTGATTTAAAGAAAAGTTTTTGGTTTGTTTTATACATCTAGACCTGAGAACAACTGATTCACCCCCCCCCCCCCCCCTCTTTGTTTTTCTAAATCATATTAACAGAAACATGGATGTGATAGGGTCTCCAAGGAATATATCACCAAGGAATAAGATGCCCCCACTTAGGATAGGTCATACATGAGGAGGTATTAGGAAGGGTGTGATATGATGGAATATATGACAACAAGAAGATGTGGGAGGTAAATGGAAGATAGGTGATGTAGGAGCATCTCAGGTTCTTGGCAATCCTATGTCACAAAAAAAAAAGTTAGAGTTGTTAGTTGTGCTCGGTAGCTTCTTTTGGGATCTTGGTGATGTTTCCTTGTTTCCACTGACAGGGCTCGGTTGTTACTTGGTTCCTTCATTTGCCGAGTTGGCTCGGTTGGTTCACCGAGTTAATTTTCTAGCGCTCAGTAATCTTTCTCACTAAGTGGTTTATTTTGGATTTCTTTTGAAGCCAACTTGTGCATTGAATTTTGGTCATGGAGTTAATGTTGGTAGCGATTATTGGGAAGCATGCAGACCTAGATCTAGTCATTTCTTTCTCCAATGATGGATCTGGAGGTCGACTTGTTTTGGTAACCTCTTGTATAAATAGAGTAGTTGATTGTAGTTTAGGAGAGGGTTTTTTTGGAGAGATCAGTCTTAGAAGATAGAAGATAGAAGATAGGATTGGAAGTTGAATCCTCGCATGTTGGAGGACTATTGTAATTGAATCTAAATGTATTTGGCTGTAACCGGGAAGGACTTATAGCCAGACATGTATGAGTTTATTTGATGAATAATATATGAAGTTTTTTGCATTCTCTCTCTCTCTCTCTCTCTCTCTCTCTCTCTCTCTCTCCCCCTATTGTGTTGTTGCTTCCATGTGTTGTTTCTGCAAGGAGGTTAGTGATCAGGGTGTGCCTTTGGCCCCTCATCCTCCCCCTCTCTTGTGTCAATAGGGTAATGGGTGGAGAGGTAGGGAGATAGAGGAAAACATGATGGGAGGATGAGGTTGACAAAGGTAGGTGGAGGTATTATTTGGAAGGAAGGATAGGTGAATAAAGGATAGGTGGGTGAAAGTTGTGGTGGGGAAAATGGATGTAAAAAAGGTACCCAAAAGTATGTATACACGGTGGCCTTTATTTTTTTATCAAGATTCCTAGGAGGATGGTGGAGGTGATAGGTATGAGAGGAAAATGGGATGGAGGAGGTGATGTATATGATGTGCTAGAAGAAACTGCCCTCAATTTTGGAGAGGAACTGGATGGAGGGATTACACATGATACATGTTTGACATGTTTTCATCATAGTACTTGTACAAGGTGCATGTTTGCCAAGTTTTCACCATTGAATGAATGTTTTTCTTTTTTCTTTTTTTGACTTTTTCAACTTTTTGACTTTTTTGACTTTTTTGTAACATTGAAAACACATAAAAAGAGTTCTACCTTATGGAATTGGCTTAGCTTGAAAAAATTTCTCATAGACTTAGGCACACACCCAAGAGCTAATCAGAATATGACCACTACCGACCACACAATGGGTCAAACAATGTTGTATTAGCCAACTCCAAATCCTCAACGATGGCACAATATGGTGAGTGTCCTGGCAGGTTACTATCCTCACAAAAATATTATCAAGCCTTCGGGAAAAGATTATGTGGGCTTCTGAATTAATGGCATCTAGTAAGATCTGTGACATCCTCCCAAACAGTTTGTATGCACATGACTCACTTAAGAGCCTAGTTGACCATGTTGAAATCATAGGGATATTCACCCTACCTTAGACTACCATCAACACACATCACCCATGCTTGAGGGGATAAGGCAAGAGTTTTCTCAACACCTTGTTTATATACCGATCGCGGAATTATCGGTTTGAGGTCATTCTCTAAAGGGGAAGTGCTCCCTCTTGATAGGCCTTGTTAGAAGAAAACCCAATTGAATTTGATCTTTCTCTTCACCCAAGTTCTACAAAGGTGAGGGGAGAGGATACATATACAAACTAATTGTTTTCATGTCACTTATTTAACAAGGATTTACAAATGAAGTAAAAGAGCTCTAAGGAAGTTTTGAAAAAAACTCCTTCAAACACATTCTTTCCAAATTGATGATTTAAAATTACCTAAGTGTTTTCTATCTAGAACATCGAACACTCATGATTAGCATGTGTGGTTCATTTTTGGAAAAGTTAAATGTTTTAGAAGGAACAATTTGTTTTTTCAAAAAGAGCATTTTATTCCCTTAGCATTCAAGATGATATGACTTCATTTTAAAGCCCAAATCAAAGTGTTTATTGAATTTGTTTATTTTCCCTTAAGAATTCAAGATTTAATTCTTTTAAAGCCCAAATTTAAAGTGTAAAGATTGCAAGATTGATTTTAATGCACCAAAAATAAGTGTTTTGATTGCAGATTCTTTTTTAACCTTTGTACATTTAGTGCCCAAAACCAGTCATGAAATGATGTGAGGCATACATTGTTCTTTTTAAACACTTAAAAAAAGTGTAGATAAATTCAATTATTAAAAATTTTAACTGTGATCCCGCCAACAGAGACCTCAATCCAGCATACCTACACAAATACAAAAAATACAACTATGACACAATGATCTTGTGAGTCGTACAGGTGATCCTGCCGATTTGTCAATAAATAGAATAAATTAGAAAGAGAATCTGACATAAATCATTAAAAATAAATACTTGTGCAATCCCGCAAGGTCAACTATCGATCTTGTCAGGTCAAACCAAGATCTTGTTGACTGTCAGAAACAAAAAATAAACAAAGAATAAAAGGGGAAAAAGATAGAGGGGGGATTTTGAGGGAATGAGATCTCATCAGTTTAGTTTGCAATCCCCATGACTATCAAAAACCAAAATGGGAGAGAAAATAAAGGGAGCAGACAAATAATGGGGTTCTACAGGTTCAAGATCCCGCAAGTTTAGGTAGTGATCTTGTCGATTGTGAAAGAAATCCCATTGGAGAATGTTTTTGATGTTGCACGGATTTTGATGATGAGAATGATGGAGAAAATGCTTCTTCTTCCTTCTTAAAACATGCTAAAACATGAAAACCTTGCACAAACACCTCAAACAACAAAAAATCTTAGTACATGGTTAGTTTTGTGAGTAGAAATAGATAAAAGATAGAAAGAAATGACCCTTGAAGTGGGTACCACCAGGCATGCCAAAATGTATGTGACGAAATACTAGTAGCAAAATGGAACACAATAAAATATTTAAAGCATTCACTACACTAATCAACACAATATATATAATAAGACCTACAAAATAGAACTAAAACCCACAAGTGAGTGCAAACCTCAAACTCCAAGTAGCTCCAATGTAGTGTAGATTTGTCCAAGTAGAGGATTGTATGCTCAATAAAAATTTCTCAAGATTCAATATTGTATGTGAGGGATTTTGGCATTATGAGGTTATGGTTGAGTATTTTTGTTCTTAAAAATGACATGAGAACTTTTCTTGGATGGTGCATGAAAATGAAGGAGAAGAGGGCTCAATTTGTAGGCATGAGGAGGGTTGAATGGTCAGTCAAGATGCAAACCTAGGAAAGGGTGGAGATCCATTTAAGAGAGTGCACATGGATTGTGATTTCTAAAATTCCCCTCATTGTGACAAGTGTCACAAGGAGAGAGGTTTGGAAGAATGGGGGAATGTGACCATTTTGGGAGATGTGAGAGGGGACAAAGGTGTAAGAGATGGGTGGAGTGTGTAAGAGGAATGTAAGAGCATTTAAGGTTGACATGAGATTTGAAGGTTGGGGGATGTGAGGATGTGACATGAGGGTTGACTTGGGTTGGGTTAGGATTTCTTAATCTATGGATTATGATTGTGCAAATGTTTAGTGGGTGATTAGGCTTGGATTAGATAGCAAATCAGAGAATTAGGAGGATGTGATGGGAGGAGAGAGAATGAGTGGAGGGTTATAAATTGGATAATCATGAGTCATTAGCCAATTAAGAGGGATTAGTATGTGTGAATGCATTGGGTTGATTTAGAACTATGAGTTAGGTGGTTGGAGGTTTGGTTAGATGAGGGTTAAAGATAGGATCCATGTGCTCAAATTGGATTAAATGAGATTATTTAATCAAGAGGATTTATGAATTAATTTAAATAGATAAAGGTATTTATTTAAATTGATAGAAGAAAGGGATTTAATTAATTAAATGGTTATGGTTTTCCATTAGATTAATTGTTGGAAATTTGGTTGAGTTGATTATATAAATGTTTTCATTATGGCACAATATGATCCACATGAAGATCGCACAGGTCAGAGAGCAAGTATGACAGAGCGCATTGCAAATTTGTCTAAGTGTGAGATAGTGTTTGACCAATGAACCTAGATACAATTTTGGTTTGCGACATTGACTGGAGTAAGTTCAGTGCTTGCACACTTAAACATAGACTCTATGATGTCTATTGATCACCCATCTCAGAGCACAAGTCAGTACGACATGTACAGAAGAAGTTATGACAATTTTACCGAAGACAGTGTGAAGCCGAAAGGACAGAATATGAAGACAAAACTAGTAAAGAGTTAAGGGATTATTTTGTTTATCAAAATAATGACTTAACAATATAAAGGGATGACATCCTAGATGTTAACTCTTGGATAAAGCTATTGGTATAAATGTAATTGTAATTATATTTGTAGAAGGAAGTAATTGTAGTAGTATTGAAAAAGAAGGATAAGTGATATGATGCGAAGTATATGAAGCATATGTAATAGCGATAGTGAAGAGCAGCGAAGTGATATTGATGTAAGTAGTATAAGGTTATGTACCTTAACCTATTTTGTAATTAGTGTATATTGTACATTACTTGTTTGGGTAGTGGGCTCATCTGGTAATCACATTTTGTACTACAACTCCTAACAGGGTTGAGGCTTCTAACAAGGCCTATAGTCCCTTAATCAGGACTGATACACTATATGCTTTTAATAGACTCCTAACAAGGTTAACATCCTTAACAAGATGCTTTTGATTAGTGGATCTTTGTGGGTACCATCCCCACCGGGGTTTTCCCTTGGCCAGAGTTTCCTCGAGAACAAATAATGTGTTATGAGTTCTTTATTGTTGTGCATGTTGTTTAGCTTCTTATGTTATGCATGTATAAAGATAATCTATTATATCCATAATTGGGCAAAAGATAAAGTTTGTAGAATACTGATTCACCCCCCCTCTCAGTATTCCCTATTTCTAACATTAATTGGACTATAGCTAATTAATTAAATTAATTTAGCTAGAAGGATAACATTAATCAATTAAATAATGAATGATTATTCAATCAATAATGCAAGTAAGATGACTAAATTTAATTAAAATCGTTAATAAAATTTAGGTGTCTATAGGAACAATAACATCATACACATATTTTAAATGGACTAAATAACACATATTACATCTTGTTTACCCTTCCATGACACTTTTACACCATTTTGACCCAATTAGGACCCTAATATGCAACTTTGAGCAACTTGTTACACATGAGTTGCATTGCTTTGTAAAATGAATCAATATGACTCCAAACATATTAAAATTACCTTAAAGAATCAATACCAATGAAATTGATCTTTTCATGATCCTTTGACCTTATGATTCTCCTTGGTGCTAGGTTCTCCTACACCAAGAAAGGACAAATAATTGAAAAGATAAATAGAAAGGATGTTACATTATGCATTCTTAGTGAAAAAATTAATTACAAGAGATATACACTTCTAAGAAAGGAAGAAGTTGTAAACTAGGATATCAATACCCTAAAGAGAAATATCATCAACAAACAAGTCCATGTATGGAAGGACATCGTAGTATAAGAGATTCAACCAAAAAATAGATAATTGATCCTTTAGAAGGAGAAATGAATAAAATAGAGAGACATTGACCCCAAAATGGAAGGACAATGGAAATGATCTATTATGTTTCTCACAATGAAGATCATGCAAAACAAAGAGCCCCTAAAGAAGTAAGCTATTAATATTACATAATCGAGAGAAAAACATATTAGGAAAGAGGAATGATAAGGTATAATATTAATTGTATAATATCAAGAAAAGGTATAATATCCATTGTTAAGGAATAAAGAGATCTATCTACTAAATCTTTAACAAAATTTCTAAATTCGATACAATCTGCAAGAGAATACTTATCACTTTTATGAAAAAAGACAATAAAAATCACGTTATGTTGAAAATTTTCTAAAGGGAAATGGAGATTAGTATCCTTTTGAAGACTCCAAAATATTTTCCTATCCAAAGCCAAACAACCATCAATATGAGATGTAACAACAAAAGGTGTTGGTAAAGGAATTTATAGAGGAAGATTTTGTTGTGATGAGGAAGAATGAATCTGTTTGAAATAAGAAGAAAAAGTGTTGGTTTGAGATATAAATCCTAGACCACATCTAGTGACTTGTGTAGGAGGTTCTATAGGGTCTTCTATACCAAGACCTCATCCCTTATAACCTTGTTGAGAAGTAATGCCATAACTCACATTGTAATTATCTTTTAATGCAGAGGGAGAAGGACATTCATCTTGAGATTTATGAAAGTGTGTAGTATAAGAAGGAATAGGAAGGCAATGATTCTCTTTAGAGAGATTAAGATTCTTATCACTATTCACATATTTTTTAGGTAGGGAAGAAGAAGAAGGTTTATCAAGATCTCCATGTCTACTTAATATTATTTTTGGAGATAAATCATCAAGAAAATTTTGAACATCAATGTTATGAAAAATACTTTGATAAAAAGATGAATGTTTTAGACCATCTAAAGAAGTGCATAAACAAACTTTCTTAAGTTCATCCATTAAGGTGGATTTAGGAGGAGAGGATCTAGGTCTAACTAATATGGGATTTTTAGGACCATGATCACTATATTCGTGATTAATCGACACCCTACGAGAATGATTATGATGATTTATGCTAATGTCATATTTAGGCTCACCATTTTCAACAAAAACCCTTATGTGATTAACATACTCCATGCATTTTGCTAAAAAAATTATAAGAAAAATACATGAAATATGGTTAAAAGTCTTGAAAAATGATTTGTAAGTTGGAATAATATTTAAAATTCTCATGATGCCATATGCAAGAGTACCATGGAGTAAAATAAACACCATGAAATGCAAGAAAGTATTATCTACTTGATGTGATTGATAATGGAATTAAGAAGAAATGTAATAACACAAGATATCACATACCAATTGAGCTAAGTAAAATTCATGATGAAAATGAAAACTACCCAAATCAGATCCAAGAATGCAATGTATGAGATCTAAATGCAAAATCAAAATGGAAATATCATGCTTTGGGTTCACAAAAATGTACAATAAGAAAAAATGAATGGAGGGGAGATTAGGATGAATCCTTACTTCCTATTGCACATTAGGAAGAAGAGATAACCCAATAGGCTTAGAAGGGTCTGAGTGTTGGATGGGTATCAATATTTATTTACTAATGTGGGAAAATGATAGGTAGATATGATAACTAGGAGGAAATGGAGGAAATGATTGGCTTTCTGAGAAGCCAGACTAACAATAAGCAAACAAACCCATGCAAGAACCAAAAATAACCAGAAGATGTCACTAGCCTATGGTTTTAATTTGATGCAGATTTGGAGGGAATAGGCCACCTAGGGCATGCTATTCTTGGAAAGAGGTTGCTTGAGGAATATTGTTCCAAGCACTTTAGTCTGATTCAAATTATAGATTGTTCATTAGGTCCTATACTTTCTAGATCCAACCCAATGCGAATTCCACCTGTTCTTTCTCAAAAAGAATGATAAAAATGTTGTGTATAGAGGGGGGGGGGTGTTTCCTTAGTCAAACTCTATTTTGGAACCAAACTTGAAATAAATGAAAGTGTGTTTCCATATAACAGAGGCTAGATCTAAAAAATGAAGTGTATGATACCTAGGTAATGCAAATGCTTCTTTGAATGTGATCGAGTATGTTGATGCAATAGATTTTGACTTCACAAAAAAACCCAAAAGGAAATCATGATATACAAAAACTTGTGTAATAGATGTTGTATTTTTTCATAATGCTTGATGGAAAGAGAGAAGAATGAATTAAATACTTCAATACTTGAATTCTTGAATGAATGTGGATATTTGAATGTATGATCTTATTCCTTGATGGTGAAATCCTTTACTTGGCCTTCAATGAGGGAAATAAGCTTGATCCATAGAGAAAATTGCCTTGAAAAAACCTTAGAATGTTCGAGATCTTGCTTGAGGATGCTTGAGATACAAAATTGTATGAGAACTCTTGAAATGTTGATTGTTTTATATCCAAATGAGGAGAGATAGGTTTCTTTTATGCCTCTCACAACATTTTGGGGCTCAAAACTCTAAGGAAGCCTATAGGAATATGGAAATCCCACTTAACCAATGAGACGTGCCCTTGATTTAAATTTTAGGGAAAAAACTAGGGAAGAGGTCGGCTAGGCAATCTCTTCCCGAGAAGAGGTTGGCCTAGGAAACCTCTTCTTGCCTAAAGTTGATGAAATTTGGTTTGGAAGTTGGGAAGGTGGAGAGAAAGCCAAAAATGTCGGAGGTGCAAAGTTGTTGTACCAAGAATTAACCCAGGAGCTAAAAAATTCTAAAATGGGGCCTAATTGAGAATCTAATTATAAGTGCTTACAATTTAGGATGAGACATATAATATGTGGGATTGAAAGGTTTGCACAAACAATACCATATAATTATGTTTAATTTAAAAAAGAATTACTTATTTATTTATTTCCCTCCATACTAGCTATATAGAGATGATGTAAGCAATTTGTTGTAGAGAATATTCTAAAGAATTATGTTACTGACATTACAATCCACATGACTAAGGAGAGTAAAATCTTCTTTGAGAAGATCGAGAAAAAATGTTTTATTTTTTATTATTTAATAAATTTAATCCTAAAGTTCTTAGTCCTTTAGAACATGATGGTAGGGATGATTTTTTCTCAAAATACTATAAAAGGCTAGTGATATTCCTTAAAGATCTATCCTTTATATCCAACTTGGATAAACCAAAAGGTTATATTGTCTTTCTTTCAAATAACCTAAACTTAATGGTGAGCTTATATTTACTACACAAGTCTCTCTAAACAACTTGGGATACAAAGCTATAAAGAATAACCCCCCCCCACCTTAAATATGATATTTCTATCAATTTTTTTGATTGTCTATCGTCAATGAATGCAAGAGAATACCATGCCCAAAATTTAAAGAGAAAACAAGATTTTCAACATATATCTCTTAAACATACTAACATGAAGCATTCCAAAAGCTCTAATACCATGCAATATTTGGCTATGGAAATAGCCACCCAAGATCTAAGAGCTTCAATGAAAACATAATAGAGACTGAATGTGAGGCAATAAATCCATTCTATCAAAAAATGCAAATGTACAATGTGTGTACATGAATTGTGATTGATTGAGATTATAATAAGAAATCCTTAGTTATATAGGCCAAGGTGAGACATAAGACAACATAAGAGTATGAAAATCGGGCCTTAGTTTTATAATTTAAAATATAGAATGACAATGTTGCAAGCAAATTTGTGTGCATAAGACCTACAAAGGAAACTAGTTAGGTTAAATACCCCATTCGACCCAACACTTAGGATTCATTCACACCAATCATTAAAATCTACTTACTATAGGGCCAAGTGGTATTCACAATTTAAACCCTTAAGGAATTTTGTAAATTGTGAGGTTTTTGTTCTCCTTATTCAAAACCCTAGCAAAGGGAATTTTTTGCTTCAAGTGAAAGTTTTGATGAAAACTAGAAATAATGCAACAAACATGTAGGATGATGCATTTTGATACTTTTGTAATAAATACTACTAATTTATTATCTGATAAATTCTCTTCCAATAAAATTCCAATATACTCCTTGATAACTCTTAGATGATTTCAAATGACTCAATAAATGTCTTCAAATATAACAACCAAGAACACAAACTAACATGTGTTGAGTTAGGTCCTAATGACTAGTAAAATGGTTGAGCAGATGAGAATTTAAATAATAAATTTAAAAAAATTAAGGTTCATATCTATTATAAAAGTAATTTGGTTCAAGTATGCACTCAAAGATTTGATCCATAGGGAAGAACAAGTCTAAGGAATGTATATAAATCCCTAGGAGTCAATGATAGAAGGGATCAAGATAAATGATGTCATAAGCCAATTTCATGCAAGAGTGTGCCAGTTTTTAGCTAACTATTGTATTTACAACATTCTAATCAAAGTGGACCCAAAAAATATATAAGACAAGAGAACAAGAATGCAATTTTCACAATTACAAGAACTTATTCCTAAATGTTGAATCATGCTTATATAATCTAGTGAGTGGTGGATGTTGAAAATATAATATGGGAAAGTGAGATACTGAGAGGGGGGGGGGGGGGGGGGTGAATCAGTTATCCACAAACTTTTATACTTTGAAACTAATTCTACATGCATGTCATAAACATAAATTTTAATACTGAAATGAATCTAACATTCTAATCATATCCATCAAATGAAACACATAACACAAAGATTTGGTAATCCAAAAACCCTTGAAAGGTAAAATTGGGGTGGGGATGACACCTACAAATCTTCACTACTGCAACAATAAAGTGTGCCTGTTAGGGGTACAAAGTTCTGATCACTTCAAATGATCTACCCTGTGAGGGGTCTGCCTTGTTAAGAGCTTATAGACTTATACAATCTACCTTGATTAAAGGATTTAAAACTTACAACTAAGTAAGCACTTGATTAAGAGATTTACAAAGGTCTATTAGGACCAGTCTATTAAGAGATTTACCCTGATTCACTTGCTAGAATGTATTAGTACCTGATCCTTCAGTTTGCACTACAAATGCTGATTATAGATATCCTCTTTCCAATACTTATCTGATCTCAAAATCAAATATAGCTTTGTTTTGTCCTTCACTGCTTTGCTCGGTCACTGTGCATGATCTATGCATCTAACAATCAAAGCACTACTTCCATTCGCATACAAGAGATCTCCTCTATTACTACATTTAGGGTTTTGATATCACCTTATATAAACAACTGATCAAGCTTCTAGATCAAGATCAACGATATAGATTCATCACTTATGCCGCTTAAGCATTCCCTTTTTCTGATAGGTTACATGGCTTGCATAGGGATTAATGATTAGAAATACAAAGCATAATCAACTCCTTGATTCTCTCAAAAAATTATTAAATCACGCATAGAAGTCGACCAAAATGGTTTACCTAGGTGTTTGTGCTATTACAAATGCATATGTCAAAATTGGCTTGCTCGACATATGAAGTCTTTGATGCTCGGTCATAACTGTTCTCCATATACTAGTGCTTGATACTGACTCTTCTATACATCTCGACATATATACTGCTTGGTAACTACTGATGTACTCGTCGACCTCTGACTTGCTTGACAGTAACTACTACTCGGTAACTATACAGAATACAAGTCTATACATAACTTAGCCTTAATAAGATGGCTCAGTCGCAGTGATGACTGACCAACATTGCCTTGATAATGACTAAGTGTTGGACACTAATAGACAACATGACTTAGGGATCAATAGTGGATGGGCTCAATCCAATTTTTAAAATTTTTTTTTTTAATGAAAGATAAAATTTTCCAATCCAATAATTAAAAAATTCACCCAAGTTCAATTTTATGATATACAATTTTTTTCTTGACTTCAATTCATATATTACACACTTTTTTCCTTTCAAGACTCAACTAACCCAAATTTAATTTCTATTACAAGTGGTTTGTTTTTTCGCATATTAAATTTCTATTGCTTGACAAGAGCTCACCCTCCAAACAAATTCAATCCCAATATCAAATGATTATTTCTCACATAAATATGTTGTTAAAACATCCTTTTATATAACTTGTCCACGCAAAAGGTGACCTAAAACCAACATGGCTTGCAAGATACTTTTGTTCTCATTAGCAAAAACATAAAAATCCAATTAAATCTTTTTTGACGTAGACATTGATACCATACCTATAACTAGAGTGTACAATTCACACCTATATACACACATTTTCCATGTCATTGCTAATCTCTTTTGACTCAACAAAGATATAATACCTAGAAGTAGAATGTATAATTGACACCTATATACACATTTTTCATGTCACCACCAATCTCTTTTGACTTACAATTCTAAAATAAAATTGTTTAGATCGCAATACAATTTACATATAATATATGTAAAAAAGTGATGGAAAATTATCATTAAAATTGCAAATTATGATAATTATAAATGACCACTAAATTCAAACATCCTTTCATATAACTTGTCCACACAAAATGTGACCTAAAACCAATATGACTTGCAAGATACTTTTGTTCCTATTAAAAAAATATAAAAAATTCTATTAAATATGTTTTGATGTAGAGATAGAGTAGTATAACTAGAATGTACAATTTACACCTATATACACATTTTCCATGTCGTTGCCAATCTTTTACGACTCACAAAGATACAATGTCTACAACTAGAATGCACAATTGACATCTATATACATATTTTTCATGTCACCAGCAATCTCCTTTGACTTACAATCATAAAGTAAAATTGTTTAGATCCCAATGCAATGTACACATAATATATGTAAAAAGAGTTAAAAATTATTATTAAAATTGCAAATTATGATGATCATAAGTGACCACCTAATTCAAAGCTACATAGGGAAAAAAATGGAATAAATGTACATGGAAATATAAAACAAAACTTTCTTGTTTTTTGAACACTGAAACATACCCATCAGTACTTTTTAAATCCCTATAAAATTCACATAATATCTATATAAATCCATATATCTAAAATTTATAATAATTTCTAACAGCATCTTTTTTCCCAAATAATATTAAAATTGTAATCTTGCACTCAGACATGGCTTGCTTGACAGCTATCGGTGAACGATCACCGGTGACGGTCAAAAACAAAACTTTCCCGCAAACACGAGAGTACTTGTATTCCTTATTCTCCAAGATATGCCTGTAGAAATCGGAATAAACGTGTACAGAACTACCTGACAAGGGGTTCAAGATCTAAGCAAAAAGTAACAAAAACAAACTTAGATCCAACTGCAAGACAAGGGATTTCTTTAAAAAAACAGAACCCGAAAGTAGGGATTCATGATGTTTGCATTCCGATTTCCTGTCAATAAAACATTGGAGTACCAGGTAAGGGTTCTCTGTCTAGAAGCAGCGTATAAAATACTCCCGATTTTCAAGACAGGAAGACAACCCAGTTATAATTGGAAGATCTACCAGAGGAAATAGTAAAAAACGTGTAGTGGTTTGCGGTCCACTCCGTTTGTTGGATCCACCAACCACGTCATCAGAGCAATTGACTGGACACCAAGTTTTGTTTTAATGAAATAAAAATATCTAGAAGACAACTACAGGGGAACAGAAATGAAGGAACTGGCCGTAACAAGTCTGATGTGACTGCCAAGTGTCGGTGGGCAGTTTCCACAAGAAGTGGATAGCGAACTACCCAAAATGAGAGAATAAATGAGTGAACGGAGGGGAATTTAGAGTGCCCATTTAACTCTCCCTGCTTTTGCTCTCCCGTAGCCCAGTTCCTTGATGCGGTTATTAATTTTTTAATTTAGAGAACCGAGACGAGTATTTAGTGTGGAAAATAAATCATTTGGAAGGGCACCCACATGAGCGAATTGGGATTTTTACAATGATTAATTGGTTGACTCGATCTGGAAGAAGAAGAACACGGGAGAATGAATAATTGATGCATGATATAAATCAGCTTTGAGCTTTTTGATTACCCAGATCTATTGGGGTTATATAATCATTTTGAGCATTATTGTTGTTGGTGTTGTGGCTGTGATGATGAAGAGATCAGGATCTAAGAACCCCATGGGTGGTAGTGTTACTGGTGGTAGTTCAGCTAAGAGGGATGCAGATTCAATAGAATGGGAGATGAGGCCTGGTGGAATGCTGGTTCAAAAGCGAGATCCCAATGCTGATCCTGCATTGAAGCCTCCTCCCAATGTTAAATTGAGAGTAACCTACGGTTCTTCTCGGCTTGAAGTCTCCATCAATCTACAGACAACATTTGGTATGAACTTTTCCCTCTCCTCATTTCATTGTTTATTGTTCCGATCTGGTTCTTCTCAAAATGTTACTTTTCACACCCCCAAATACAAATTCTTGTGTGTTAACTGTCGCACAAGGAAGACATAGGTAAACTTTGTGTCATCAATGGAATTGATCACAAAAATCAGTATTGCACACACCCTAATGCACACATGTTCATTTGTGCGTTTTGGAAGCAAATGATGGGTTATTACTGTGATATCAAATAGTAATCTCTTACAGATCCGCAAGGAGAAATGCTGAGATAGAAAGTGGTTATTGTGAAACCAAATGTAGGTGTAAAGATCGTGACATCAGAAAACTTGAAGACCCTTAACATTTTTGTCAATTCTTCCAGCTCTTACAAACATCAGAAATAAGTTTATGCATTTTCACAGCATTAAGTTCTGTAAAACCTTCCAGTTTTAGAGGATGCTTAATTATAGAACTAGAGCTTTGAATTATTTATTGTGGGCTGCAAAAGTTCTGATATTATATAGCAATGCATATCTGCGAATGTGATTTGCTCAATACTTTGTGCCCAGGTGATTATAATACAGGGGTTGGACCCTTTGTGTACCTGTGCCCACATATTAAGGTGCTTATGGTTAAATCAGATTCAGAATCTCAAAGTATAAGAAATGAAAGATCTAACTATTAAAACCTGCTTCCATTGATTGGTAAACAACTGTATATATGGTACAATATGAATACGAGTTGGGACTTCATTTGATGTTTTCAAGGATCATCTTGATAATCATTGTTATGGTCTGTTTATTTATATCATATTGTTGCATTTGTTTGAGAGTAAGAAAAAGATAATCATCCTAATCTCCTAGCTCCTAAATCTTGAACTATATCTCTTTTGGGAAGTTTAAAAGAGGCCTTATTCTTTTGCCCATTCTTCTTTTTCACAGGTGAGTTGAAGAAAATGCTTGCTGTAGAGACAGGATTGCAGCCCAATGAGCAGAGGCTTATATTCAAAGGAAAAGAAAGGGACAGTAGCGATTTCTTAGATATATCAGGGGTGAAAGAAAAGTCAAAAATTGTGCTCATTGAGGATCCTTCAAGTAGGGAAAAAAAGTACATAGAGATGAAAAGAAATGCAAAGATTGAGATGGCTTGCAAAGCAATTTCTGAAATTTGTGGAGAAGTGGATAAACTTTCAGAGCAGGTATCAGGATTTTAAGATCGTTTGACATAACTCTGTCCTCTCAAAAGTAACTGCATTAGTATGCTTCTGCTTGTTTGTAGATTTAATTGTCAATTTTAATGGAAAATTTGAGGAATGTTTTCCAAATTTGTTTTTAATTATTACAACATTAGGAGATCACATTTGAAGGAAATAGGTCCATTTTTGTGCAAGATGGCATTTAAAAACTGATTTTGCATGAGTATCACATGGTGTAAATATAGTAATTATTGTTGGTCAAAGGCTTGATGCATCGGTCAATTGTCATTTTCTGGGTTCCATATACCTAGATTGTAGAGATTAAAATGTTAAATTTGTTTTCCTTAATCCTTCTCAATTTCCTGATTCATTTTCTTACTTATTTACTTGAATATACATATACATGGTGTGCAGATGTAGTCAGTTCAAACAACCCATACTTAGTTAACTTATGATACTTTTCATTGAGGAGATTTGCAGGTGTCTGTCCTTGAAGGATTAGTGAACAATGGGAAGAAAGTAGTAGAAAACGATATAACAGGACTTACCGAGCTCCTTATGAGACAGCTGGTAAAGCTAGATGGTATTACAGCTGATGGGGATGCCAAAGTGCAAAGAAGACTACAGGTAATTTCTAGTGCACATCTCATTTTTTACTTGGTATTTCATATAATGAGAATAAAGCCAAAGGGTGTTGAGACGCTTCTGGGAATGATTGTGTGCCAATTTTTAACCATCAACGTTTCAGATCATACCCCATGATCCATCATCAGGATGAAAGAGTGTATAAGGATGCAAAAGATCATGGATCATGATGATCCATGTACTAGTATCATGGATGATGATCCACGATGACTAGATCTTTTGCATCCTTGTACACTCTTTCATCTTGATGATGGATCATGGAGTATGATCCAAAACATTGAAGGTTAAAAATTGACACACAGTCATTCCTAGAAGTGTCTCAACATTGTCATGGATTGTGGAAATCTGCTATCTCTAAGCCAAAAGTACTGATGGGTATTTGGAGTTTATACTCCTGAACATGAGCAAGTATTGCTGTTCTTTTAGGTCAATTCTTAGGTTAACGGGATTATGTTTGGCATGATTTGTTACTTGAGATACTTATGGACTGTTCAGATTCATATTCTGAAATGAGTTAACTATAAAAAGATGACACTATTTAGGCAGGTTGTGGAGAATCAGCAATATTTGGAAACACATAGAAATCTTTGAGGCCATTCTTTCATGGTCAATAGGGCATGGTAATTGATCATCTCGCCCCACTCCTTTGCAGGTGGTTTAAATGCTTCTCCAGGCACTCAACTAGTTTTAATTTTTAAGACTTCCTGCAGTTTGGGGCCTGGGCATCCTGATTTTAATTCTGTTAACTTTATCCCATGTACCAGTTGTAGCCTTGTGTCTTTTCCATCATAGGCATAGCTTGCAAGTTCATACAGCACTATCTTTTACTTTCCTACCAAAACTAGTAGCTCTTTGTCATAAGGATTATATTTTTCTTCTTTGTGTTCCCTTTGAAATGCATATTGTCTTTTACATTTTCTTCCTTAGAAAAGCTTTTAAATACCTATTTAACGTAAAATGCCTTTTTACTGCTTTAAAAGTCATTCATGCTTATGACAGTTTTTATTAAATGAATTATTGATGCAAGTAGTGTAAATGGGTGAAATCTCTGTGAGGGGCTCCCTTCTGATTCTTGTTGTAGGAAGCTTATTTTAAATCAATCATCTTATTGAATACTGCATAAAAAATGGGAGAATGTATACAGGTTAGGAGAGTACAGAAGTGCATCGAGACTTTGGATGCTATGAAAGTTCGCAATTCAATGCCAAAGTCACTGCTGGATCACCCTGTAGTGACAACAAAGTGGGAAACATTTGAGTCCGCACCTCCAAATTCAACATCATCTGCCACACCAAAGTGGGAGCTCTTTGATTAAGCATGAGGAGAATATGGATTATACCTTAGCAACTGTATTCCATGTATTGGTATTTAGGGTTTCCCCTATATTCTTATTGTGAATTGTTTCTTGTATCCATTCTGATTTGTATTCTCATGAAATAAACAAGAATAGCCTGCTTGCCTCCTAATAGTATGGAGATGGAGATAAACATATTGTTTATGGCAGCATATATCTTTGGTATTAGATTTGAAGCATCTCTCGTAGGATCTGCAATATTTGCTACAATATGGGCCAGCATTCAGACTTTGAGAAGACATAAGATTCGTGTGGAAACTGAGCATGTGAAAAGTGCACTTCAACATTGATTCTGGCATCATTGGTTTGAGTAAGCTGGCTCAGAGAGAGGGCTCAAAGGTGCCGTTGATATCCCCAGTCCTACCATTAGGAATGTTGCTTATTTTTACTTCATTAAAATCCAAAATGTAATCCATCATGTAATTAGAGATATGATGTATGTCCGAGCTCAAATCTAATAGATTAGGGGACAAGATTCAAACCTGAAGGATTACAGGACATTAATAACTTGGATGAATGTGGAGTGATGTATAAAACATGTGATTTTTTTGGGATGCTGAAGAATTTCATAGTACTGATTTCATGTCTCTACAATCTTGGAATTTGACGTGGAATGATTATCATAGTGTCTACCACAATTTAGGTGCTAATAATTTGTTTTTGATTGTTGAAGAGTACAATATTTTTTACTGCATCTGCTTAATCTACAGGTGAACATCACTTACAATATGATACTGTTTATGTGTATCTCGTATTGCTTGTATTGAATAAGTCAAAGATGGCAATAGCAATCACAGAATGATAAAAGGGTTGGCCAAGGTTTCTATAGAAGAAATTTTACAATCGCTATCCAAACATAACAGCATTAGTAGTTTTTCTGTGTTGGAGGAAGGAGAAAGTTTTGTCCTGATGGGTTTAGTCTATGTTTGCACATCTGAAACCAGAATTTCCTTTATTCCTCTAGTGATTACAGGTTCATAACATCTTTGAGTTCAACTTTTGAGGATATTATGGATAAATTCTGACCTTTGTTCAAACTGCTTTCTTGCGTAAGTAATGGAGGTTTAGTCCATCCAGCATAGATGGCTTATATGCCTTACAAGCCAAAAATATTATGGACGTTGTTAATTACAGTTGCATTTGTTCCTTGATCTGGAGTCTGTTTTATTGTTTACTTTCTCAGATCAATTTTTTGATGAAATTCCCTAGCATGTTAAGCTATCAAATTTTTTAATTTTTTGTGTTTTTGAAAGTATATATTTGGTCAGACTCCTTAAAATTTTTTCCAGATCAATGTTGGTAAGCATTTTGATTTTTTTCATTTCTAACTCAACATTACCCATTTCTAACTCAACATCTATTCTATTGTCAATCCCCACATTCACATCCATTTTGGCTTGATTGCTATGTCTAATTCCCCTTCAACAATTTTTCATATCTATAGAATTTGACAGTCTTTGAATTAGAACTTCAAGCACTGCAACTTCAAAGTTATATCCAAAACAATCTGCAATTCTTGGGTGTTCTTTTCTGTGAAATCCTTGCGTCGTTGATGTCTAAAGTTGCCCCTGAACACATTATCAAAATTAAGTTAATGAAGCAGTCCAGTGACAACATGTTGGCTTACGGGATAATTTAACAATCTTGAGCTGTCTTTTGGTATGTATGTATATATGAGTTATACCTTTTGGTTTGCATTTGTTTATAGTCTATAAGCAATGCTTTAGATTTGGGAAGTTACATGGCAGAGAATGTTGTATATCTTGCAGTAGAGATGTCTTCTCCAGTCCATTTCTGCTGGTTTTGTACTTACAAAATAAAGGATGCAATACATGAGCATTACAGATAGGTCTTCTTTCAGGTGCTGAAAAGTTGTTAAGACTCCATGTGATTGTGGAAGATAGAATTCTGTTAAACAGATAGAACAGAATTCCATTGCTTAACAGGTTAAAGAGTGATGCTTTCCAATACACGGAGTACCATATTCAGTCTGTAATTGCTTCGGAATACATGGAATCTGCATAAGAATTGATAATAAGGTGCATGGTCTTTTTATTTTACTACAAGGTCAAATGGCAAGGTGTACAAACAAAGTTGAATCATCGAAGCTAAATTTTATTTTCTCGAAACAATGTTTTTGCAAAAAAATCTTGTGCAATCATAAGAGGGTTAAACTCAATTTACAGAGATTGTGTAAAAGTGGCACAAGCCGTTGTAAATTTCAATGAATTTGATTTAAAAATATTTGATTTAAGGAAGAAAGCACTTGGGTACCTCAAAATTCCTAAAACTAAATCCTAGAAACTTATTCAATATAAAAAGGCTATTACTGCTGACAATTTAAAGGAGATCCCTGTAGTTTTTTTAAAAATTGGCTAACCTATGTTGGGTGTATTTAGAATAAAATTGCAAGAATTCTGAAGAAAAGAAACATCAAGATGAGATATGTTATGTTCCAAACAGTCACAACGTGCTGGCTGTCTTGTAATATAACTTTTAAAAGCTTTGATTCAATATAAAAAACGATAAATTATTATTTTCTCACAGCAAACCAGGAAACTGATTCAAATCTTCCAAAGATCCTACGGACTGCAGATCAAATATTCGAAAGATCATATGGATCTATTTCTAACACATGGGTATTAGATTGAGTTTTCATTATTGTACTACACATTGGATGAAGCTGGTTGTTGTGTGAAGCTGGTTGTTTCAACATGTTGCAAACATTAGTCAAAAAGGGATTTAAAGTCGGCTTTGGCAGAGCACGCTCTCAAAAGAAACCTCATATTTGCATTGATAAAACCAAAAGTGCACAAATAACATTTTCAAAATATATTTGCAGGAGGCTATTGAGATTGGTGAACATATGCACAATGCAATAAAAAGGCGAAGATTAGAATTGAACTTTTCTTGGAGATAGCATGTTAAAGCGACACAACATCTAGAAGGATGCACCTTACAATATTTATGTGTACACTGTTTTTACATTTAAGTAGGGAGAACAACTTTAAACTAGAATTTATGATTTGGAGCTTAATGTTTGATGTCCATATCTCCTTGTTTGGATTTTATTAGTTGATCAAGGAATCCTTATATGATATTTAAGTTAATTAAATCAACATTTTATCTAAAAATATTTTTTTGAAATTTATAAATTTTGAAAATATTAAATTTTTAATAGATATTTGTCACAAGATGGTATTTTGTGAAGGAAGAGCTTGTAAAGAAATTGAGGATTTGATTTGTCATGTACATTGTGGACCTATTTATTTAAAATGATGTTGGGATCATGATATTGGTCTTTTCTAATTTTTTGGTTGGTTACGTAGTTTGTTATTAATGAGATTGATATTTGGAATGATGTGAGTAGATATTGATATTTTATAATTAAATTAGAAGACAAGATCCCTATTGTTTTTTATATAAAATTCATTTTCATAAAAGAAAAAAGTAATAGATGAATTTAAAATATACCCAAATAAGGAGCTTCTATCATTAATGAAGCTTTTCTTAAGATCTACATTTTCACTCATACTTACTACTACAATTAGTAAGGTGTGGGGATGAGTACCCTACTTTTGTATGTAGTAATTAACAAACTCATATTAAATGTAGATGATGGAAGAAATATTAATGATACATATGTCACACCATACTAGCACACCATTCAAAAGTAATATTCGTAAGGGGAGCATGTACTTAACATTATGTTCTTTTCTTTTTTGAAAAAATATGATTAGTTTGTGTTCTTTCCTTATATGATTTTCTTAGTCTCCATATTTTTTAAAAACTAGTTTTTGAGCATACTTTTTTTCACATCTTAAAATTTTGAGTATGAGTAGTTTGAATTTCTCATCCAGTATTAGTGAATGATGGAAATAGGATGCAAGAGGATTCACAAGTTTATGCATGCAAAGAAGGAATCAATTTTGCACTTATTTCACCATCTCTTACATTGGAAGGAAGATGATCTTGTAGGCTTCAAGATGTACAAAGTTCTAGGAAAATGTAGTGATCCTTCACTAATGGGGACTATGACTTTGCAAATGTAATTGAGAAATGCAAGATCTAGGTCTAAATAGGAAGAAAAGATCTTTTTCTATATGTATAGGGAAATTGAGAATTAATAGACCAATTTTGGGACTAGATCAAGAAACCAAAGATTGTAACTAACATGTAGACCAAATTTCAGGTTGGAATGTGAGGACAAGGGTCACTTGGTTAGCTTATTCTTGGATTAGGGCGACTTACCCACCTTGTTCCTAACACTTTTTGGTGGAATCAATTGTAGACTATAACCCTTTTCCAGATCCATCTATATCCTTTCCCTTACGCTTGCCAGTTGTTCGTGCACTAAAGAAAGAGAAAATATTGTGTAGAAAGGGGTTTGCCTAAATCAAATGTTGGTTTAGGAATCAACCTTGAAATAATAATGAAATATTCTTGAATGGAAAGCGTGTTGATGTATAAGACATGATTGATATGAAAATAGAATTCTTAAAGCTTCATAAACCTTCTTGATGTTGAAATACTCATGAAGATGCTTGATGTTGTCTCGATATTAACTTGAAGTTAGCTTTAAGATAGGAAGATCATGGATGCCATTACAAATGCTTAGACCTACAAATTAGTCCTTGTCTTCAATACCTTGAATGCTTGATCTCTTGTCTTAGAACTTGAAATGTAAAATTGTAGTGGAGAGCTCTTGAATGAAATGAGATATCTCAAAATGAGGGAGGGTAGCTTTCTTATATGCCTTTCACAATATTTTAGGGTGCAAAACTTGAAGAAATACAACATGAGTCTACAATCTCTACTAAAACAAAATAACCATTGCACAGTTAAAATTTGGGACAAAACCTCAGGGAACAGGGTGGCTTTTGGGAATGGGGTGACCCAAGTCGCCTACATCCTCCAAGTTGCCTTGGTCCACCCAAGATGGACCCAAATTTGGACCACAAGTCCTATTTGGAGAGATGATGTTGAAAGTATATGTGAAACTAGGGTTGGATCAAGTATGTTGGACATAACTAAAATAAGGCCTAAATGAGCAATAAACTATATAGGGATGCAATTTATGATGCTACATTTAGACCCTACTATAGCGGAATAAGAACCTAATTCATACTATTAGTAAAGCATATCAAAGCATAGGAAATTTTTGTCAAGACAAAATAGAGAAGGAAACACTAAGCCCTAAAGTGAATTAGGTCCTCATTACTCTAAGACCAAGACAAAAGAAATAACACATGGAGAGAGAGAGAGAGAGAGAGTACTTGGCTGGATACCCAAGCAAAACATTATATGCTAGGAAATCCTACTAAAAGTAAATAGTACACAAAGGTAACCAAGGAAAGCATTGTATCCAAGGAAATATGCCAAGACAATGGTGCAAAGGATTACCAAGGAAAGCATTGTATCCAAAGAAATTCACCAAGAGGAGATTACAAACAAAAAGAAACAATTTTCTAAGTAACCTAAAAAAATGACTTTAAAATATGGTGTGTGCATAATGTGTAACAAAGAGTGGAGTGTGCGTTTAGTGTGGGTTTACATTCCTAATCTCCCACTCTATTTCTAGGAGATGTCTTAATTTGAGGCCATCAAAAACTCTCTTGGTCATTTCTTGAAGGTGGATGAAGCTACTGCTACATTGGGACATATGGTTTGTGCATTTAGTGTGGGTTTGCCTTCCTAATCTCCCACTCCATTTATAGAGATGTCTTTCTTTGAGGACATAAAAAACTCTCTTGGTTGTTTCTTGAAGGTGGATGAAGCTACTACTACATTGGGCTATTATAATTTCAACCACATTTTGGTTTATTTAGATATTTCCACTCTGCTTCAGAGGGATGTGGCACTCATGGCCGGGGAGAAGCCATGGATTCAAGTGTTGGATTATGAGGGCCTTCTCTTCTATTGTTAGTGTTGCTTCTCTACTGGGCACATGGCCACTGACTATACTCTTCTACATCAAAATGGTGCTTCTACTGGGTGGAGGGATGCTAGTGTTGAGCATTTGACAATATGTTCTTTTGATCTTGTCTTAGATTCTTCCTATGAGGACTCATAGTCTATTGATAAAGATGAAACTTATGCTAAAAATCTACATGTTTCCCATGTTGCTGATTGGAATTAGGCTTTTGTTTCTCTTTCAAATCTTGCTCCTATTACAATCTTGGATGCTACCCTACTACTTTAGGTGCAACCCCCTCTAGCTCCATGGTCCATTCTGATCCCACTGCTTCTACTTCCACTCTACAACAAGTTTCTACTGGCATTGCTTACCTTCTTTACCACTCTACCCACTTTGTTGACAGATGACCTAGTGGAGTTTCCTTTGTTGGGGATCCTAAGGATAACATCACCTAGATAGTTTTCCATCGGTGTAGGAAGAATTTATCTTCAAACTCTCGCTCATCTTCTCTTGCAGTGAGTTTGGCCTTTCCTTTGAAGGGCTCATAGCCTTTGTGCTTTGTATTATGTTTTTCTAACCAACACCTATTGTGTTGTCTATGTGTTGTTGATGGCCTAAATTCCCACCTTTGGGACTTGTTTATGTAAGGGTCAACCCCCTTGTTAGGATTCTTTATTAATAAAAAATAAAGAGTGGAGTGTATGCCCCCCACGTTAAGGAGATTGCATATGCCGTACCAAGAGCAATATATTTAAGGTAGCATACATGCATCCAAAATAAAAATATGTTTGTACTATGATATGCTTCCAAGCAAAGGAAAATCAATGGAAATACATCAAATGAAAAAAAATAGCTTAAAGGGATCTACTAACTTTAGGGTCAATATGTGCATATGATAATTCATGAATATCAAGAATAATTATATTGAATTGACCTCATCCCCAAAGGTAGTGGAACTACAAGAACAATGGAAGAAAAACACAAGATGAACAAAAAATATTTTTGGGTTGAGATTATAGAGATCAAAAACAAAAATAGATCCCATTGTTTGCATCGTCCCCAAGTATACAACAAAAAGACATATTTACAATAATATCACATGTATGACATATAGAAGAGTTTAGATACAAATTGAAGAATATAAAAATAGGTTTGGTCCCTTTATCACCTTGCACAAATAGAGTAATGAGGGTCATTTAAATAGATATATAGCACAATAGAAAATAAAAAACAACACATCATGGGGGAAGCACATTATGAACAAGCAAACTTACAAAAGCATCCACCACACAAGAGGAGCTATTAAAGCATATCATCTTCCAACCCATATTTTTGAACATTAATTAGGGAAGGTGGACAACATTCGAGAAGAGAAACATAAAACATGGTAGATGGAGATAGTACAAGTTACAGACAAGGACCATTCTCTAATGGTGAGAAACTTTTCTTGTCACAAGGAGTGATATTTAATATTTTGGAAAATCTTGAAGATAATTCATGATTTATTTCAATAACCTCATACATATCATCAAAATCACTTGGATCAACATTATTTTCATCATGATCATTGTTAACATCATCAAGAGTATCGTCGTCATCTAAATTAATCACAAATATGATTCTTAATATGTAAAGAGTAGTTATCATGTTTATAAAATTTAATTTTACTAAGATTTTCTTCCTCCCTTGGGCTATGCATAGGCTGGTCAAATGGGATCAAAGAATCATCAAGTGTCTTAGGGGAGAGAGTGGTTTGAGAAGAAAGCTGATGAGCCTTGGCACGATGTCTATGACATTGGTCATGAGCACTATGATTCCATTTGGTTTTTCTTGAAATATGGGAAGGTTTGAGAGAAATCAATATGTGCTCATTTTCTTCATTAGTAGGATGAACGAAAGGAATCTTACTACATTGAGAGATATAGTATGTTGGACATTTGTATGAGATAGGAGGGGAAATTGAAGCATAAATAGGAGGGATGAAAGATATGAGAAGGAGTCCAAGTCTAGGAAAATGATATGAGACATACTTAGGATTGCTCAATTGGGAAATTATTTTATGTTTGAAATTTTGGCAAGATAAGAAGAAAATATCTTCATGAGGTTGCAAGGGATGTGGTTTTTGAGGCTAATAGAAGTTAAGGTCAGAATTTTCATGACTTGCTAAAGGATTATAGAGACTATGATTGATTGTGATAATTTCTCCATTACGGGGAAGCTTCAAGCACTTATGTATAGGAGAAGAAACAACTCTCATGGAAGTAAGACAAGGAAGTCCTAGTCTCGCTTAAAATTGATCAGATGTGGGATTAATGACAAAGGTGACATTTAAGAAATTGTTACAAACTTAGCAGTAAGGATAATAGAACCATGGATAGGACAAATAAAACCATCACGAGTCTTAATCATCACATCATTATTTTCATAAGTTTCTTGATGGAATTGTCTTGTGAAAAGATGTTCCTTAGTTATAACATTCACCATGAAAATAGGATCAACAAGCACTCCTTGGGAGAATTCACCATTAATCGCTATGGAAATATAAAGAGGACCATCAAGTGCTTTAATGGTCTCCTTAGAACCAAAGGTAATGGAAGGTTCATGTTTAGGATTAGGTTTAGATTTAGGTGGATTGATGAGGTTGACAATATTATTGGTTGCACTACACATATTATCAAGGTTCATGGTCATAGGGTTACTAGGATTAAAACTATTGGTGGATGGTATGTGTAGGATTATGGTGGGCCAGAATAGGCCCTTAAGTAGCAATGAAAATTCATATAAACAAAGTGAAGAAACTTGACATGAAAAATTAAATAGGTTATCAACATTATTTTGAAAATACATAAGAATAGAATATGTAAAAAATTGAATGTAGTTTCTAAGCTATAAGCATTTTTTTGAAAAAAAAATGTATTTGGTGAAAATTTGAAATTTCCATGCAATAGTACTAAATTTGTAGGAAAAAGATAAAAAGGTGTCTTTTTGACCACTCTAACTAAAACCAAAAAATATTTTTTTAATAAGATTTTAGATTAAGTAGAAGACTCATGTCCTAGTGTGACACATTTTGTTGTAATACTTTTCCATGTAAATAATTAATTATAAATATTTACTATAACTTATAAAAAATATTAAAACTTGTATGTTTGACCACCATAACTTGGTAAAAAATTTATGAAATTATTTTTTAAAAAAATCCTACAGTAAGCAAAGCATAGAATGTGATGAATATTTTAAATTCAAAAAATGTGATACCGTTTAAAAGTTATAGATGTTTTTCAACTAGCCTATTTATTATGACTTTAGTCATAATTGAAGTAGAAATTTGAATAATAATAATTTATTAATGGTAAGTGCACAAAGATGGGGGACCAAAAAGGGGGTATAAGATGCCACTTTTTTCCTGAAATCAACAAACTCTGAACTTCAACAAGAAATTGAAGATAGTTAGACTCAAAATTTTAAGATGTGACAAAAACAAGAGTTGTAATACTTTGAATCTAGTTCCTAAACTACTAACTTATTTTGAAAATGGTACAGATTAAGGCCCTCAAAAAGGGGGAGCACAAAAAGTGGTCCTATTTTTTGTGAAAAACATAACATAGCATCTAGTGTGCTCCCCCTAAAATGTTAACTTTTTTTTTGAATTTTTTTAATCACACCAGTGTGAAGTTAGCTAACACCACATAGTTTATCCCATAATTTTTTGGTAATTTTTTGATGAATGTATAATTTTTGATGAATTGACGAAGTGCACACATCCTGAAAACATGAAATTTCCGTGTGATCCCCCTAGAAATCATTTAAAACTAATCGAAAATCAAATTTTCTTTTTCTTTTTTAAAGTGTGTAGAATGGAGTCTAGTTTCTAAAAATGTAACTTGTTGCAAAATTCGATGAATGAGCCAAAATCAATGCCCAAAATACTACATGTTGGTTTTTTACAAAAACTGGACATACACACAAAAGAAATTAGAGTGGAAAAACTTAACATAATTAGAATTCAAAATAAATTATATGCTTAGATAGAAAACAGAGAGATCTGCAATATCATGTCATTTGATTTTTATGTTCTTGAGCCACGAGTAAACTTGACGAGGAGCACAGAAAAAAAGATGTCATTTTTTTGTATGTCTGCTGGAAAACACGTCTCAGGCCTATTTCAATCGTCCAAGCCTTTGGGTTGGATCTCCAAGGAAAATTAAAGCCTTAGGATTGGTAAATTCCAATGTCTTAAAAAGCACGTGCGCCCTATACAATGCTCACCCTATAGGGTGAGCACACTACTGAAATCTATGACTTCCATAGGGTGTGCGCCCTATGAAAGTCATAGATTTCAATAGTGCACTCACCCTATAGGGTGTGCGCCCTATTTAAGTCATAGATTTAAATAGTGTGAGAAATAGTTAGAGTGAGAGGAAGAGAGAGAGATAGAGCTCTCTCTCTCTCTCTCTCTCTCTCTCTCTCTCTCTCTCTCTCTCTCTCTCTCTCTCTCTCTCCCTTATCACTCTTTCTGACCTAGGCCACCTAGTGTACCTAGTGCCTCCACCACATCAAAACTCAAACCAGACTTCACACCCTAATCCTAACAGCTTAGATAATCTCAACATGGTATATTTTCCATGTTACAATTTCCCATTCACTCCTATCCACTCATCGTTCAACATCCTTCTACTATAGGCTTTCTAGGCCCATCTAGTAGCCCTTCAAACCTTGAAATCAATAATTCATTGACAATATCCCCAAACAACCTATCAATGTTTTTACACTTTCAAATACCCTTTTTAGAGTTACTAAGTTGTTATCATTCTTAGACTTTCACGACCTGACTGGTGAACACTTCCTTCACCCCTAACCCTTCAACAAGCCCATTTTAACATAAAGCCAAGCCAAAACCAACTTCTAAAAAAACCCGCCATAAACACCACGTACAAAAAACCTAAAATCTTCCAACAAAACCTAACCTAGAGTAGTAGGAAACTTGGTAACAACCTTATTTCCTTCAGAAGCAGCATGCTTAGCCAGCTCTCCAAGTAGAACAAACTTGACAACAGTCTCAATTTCTCTAGAGGAAAGTGTCACGATCTTGTTATATTTCAACAGAGAAGCAGTCTCAAGAGTAATCTTATAAAAAATATCAATCATGAAGCTCTCCATGATATCCATGGTAGCACTAGATATTCCTTTGGAGGGATGCACTTGTTTCAACACCTTGTATATAAACCTCTTGTAACTTTCTACACTTATCTTCCTCTTCTTCTTCTTATTCTTAGATTTCATGGCTTTGACTGTTGAATCCTTTGTGGGCTTGAGCATCACTTTCTTTTCTTTTCTCAGCTTTGGAGAAGCCTTTACTTCATTCTCTCCTTTCATACCATTTTCTTTAATAGTTGTGGAAGCCCTAGAAGCTTTTGGAGCCATGGATTTTATGCTTGTATGAACAACTGACTGGAATTTTTTGTAGGTTAAGTTTCTTAGAATTCTCAAATGCATAGGTATGTGATTGGATTGTATACAAGGCTTGATTTAAAGCATTGTTTGCGGGTAATAAGAGCATACGTATAAGGATTTTTCACCGGCTCCCAATATCTTTTGAAGAGATTGTGGACTTGTGTGGAATTGAATGTTGTGTACCTTGGATTTTGGTCCTATGTTGTTGCGTTGGGAGGTCAAAGACATTATCAAGGATGAAAATCACATAAACTATAATATATTGGCACCTATCATGATTTAATGTAATGTTTTCATGTTTGTAATGTCCTCAATGGACTACAAAATCTTGTTTGTAAATGGACCAATATTGTCCAAGCTTAAATTATGTTTTAAGAGTCTAGGATGGGTCATGGGATAAATACAAGGCATTAGGAATCATTTAGAAAGGGTTAATTATACAATAAAGCCATTTTTATGATTTAAAAATTCAAATATTTAAAAGTAACAACTAGTTAAGACTTTAGGAGGGAAATGGGATTTTATTGTTAAAATCACTTAACTAATCCCTCAAACCAGTTGTGTATGGTTGGGGAAGTTAAGATTTGATTTCTTATATTGTAGATAATTCCATTGTACGGGCATGATACCTGGAAGTGTATGGCAAGAACAACATTTTCAATAAAATCACAAGTTTAATTTGCAATCCTTGTGTTCTATGCATTATCATTAGGATCTATTAATTTAGTTTTGTTTTCAAAGTGCAAGATGGAATAGCAATCAATCTGAAACATTCATTAACCAATTGAATGTATTTGGATTCACATTAAACTCCCTGTTCTTTACGTTTTGGCTACAACAAGCTTGACTGTGTCAGTAAATGCATTATTTCTTTTGAGGATCTTTATCTTTTCTATGTACATCTGATTAGAATAAAGGTTTGGAAGATCAAGTAATACATTTGGTAGGTGTACTATATGTTTGAAAGGTTTTGAAGGGTTTTTAGACATGACTGTTTCTTCAACAACAACAAATTAGATTATTTTTGCTAAGTGTTTCCTTTGTTTTGAAGAGTATTTTGTAATCTATACCCTTTCCATGGACCCAAAGGCCTAGGACCCCATGGAAGGATGATTAATAAAATTTTAATATAGTTTTCTAATGACCAGACTTGCAGATGATTAAATAATTAGAGTGATCACTAGTTGGAACAATGTGTTCCTTAAGGGAAATGATGGCTAGGGAGCAGCATTAGAAGATAGGGCTTTATAGCATGGTGGTTTTATGATTTGGTTGATCATATATTGGAATATTGATGGTGAATCAATCACCGAGAAGGTCAGGAAGTGCTTGGAGGAGGGAGATTGAAGAAACCCTCAAATCAAGGGTTTAAGAGGGCTAATTTGGGGCTTTTGATGTTCCCAATGTGATGGGTTGAATTCCTCTTGGATTTAGAGGTTTTATAGAATATTGAGACACTAATGGAAGTTTGGGGTCTTGGGGATATTTTTAGTTATCTGATGCTTTGCAAAATCACCCAATTTTAGTGCATTTTGGGATCACATAGTGAGGACAGCCATACATGGTCCAAAAGAGTATAGTAATCTTGTAGTATGTTGTGGTAGGGGAAAAAGGGTATCCAAATATATCATTTTTTTGTTCATCCTTTGGGAAGGTACATAGTTATGGTCCATTTTATCACTGGACAGGGCTACTAGACAGGGCAATTAGGCCTCTAGGACTATTTAGTGACTTTTTGCTATTGTGAATGGGAGATAAGTCTTTAAACCTCAAAAAAACCTTAATCCATCCTTATATACATCAAACACTACAAATCTATCATTAGTTTGCATTGTGAAGAGTCTTGGTTGGGTGGAGTCTTATAAAGCCATTGTGCACCTTTGGGAAAAGTGTGTGTTTCTAAGTCAAATTGGAAAACTTAGTTGGTAAATAAGGTCCAAAAACCTTTTCTTTGCATCAAATAGAGATAATTTTCACTTCATTTTCAATGTCTTCTATTGATTTTCTTTTCAACTCAATAGATAATGTTTTGTCCCTCAAGTGATCAGAACTCATTGAAATATCATTTTCACAGCCATTCTTCCCATATATCCGAACTCTGTAATACATCCCATAGATGTATTTAAACACCAAAAAATCCACAAACTCTATCACATGTTGATATACAAAAACTTCCCAGCCCGTGCCAAAAACTCAATTCTATTGCTTGTACTACATGACCGGTGCCAAAACAGGGCTCTCTTAATCACTGACTCTGACCCCAAATATAGTCACTGTCAAGAAAACCAGTAATTTCCTCTGGAAAGATAAATAAAAACCAAGGAAAATTCCTTACATCATAGAATAATCCAAATCACATTTTATGCAAATATTTTAATTCACTAGTCTTAGACTGCACTTTGAGCCGAAGTGCCCCTCAAGGTCCAACAGTGAACCAAAGTCGTAGCATGGAACCATCTGTTCCAACAACTCTGAATAGCCAGGTAAACTCTAGTGGCAACCTTGTTCGCCACACATAGTCGTTCGATCCCCACTGACGACTCTGGGCCGAAGTGTCCCTCAAGGTCCCTTAAGCATGAAATCAACTATCTTTGTAGGGTCAAATCTCGAAGCTCGTATGAGGTAGCATCGATCTATTAGGTGCTACAGGACCATGTTGTCAGGGCCTGCAATATATTGTCTCAGTTTTCAGAGATTCAGTTTCATTTAAATTTGGCAACACATTCTCAGTTGATGTCAGAACTCAAAGTGTTCCTCAGTTCAAACGACCAACGTTGCATATCTTTCCAATTGTCGATCGTAGCATGGAACCATCTGTTCCAACATCTCTGAATGGCCGGGTAAATGCTAGTGGCAACCTCGTTTGACACACACATTCATTCGATCCCCACTAATGACTTTGGGCTGAAGTGTCCCTCAAGGTCCCTTTAGCATGAAATCGAAGATCTTTGGGGGGTCATATCTTGGAGCTCATGTAAGGTAGCATTGATTAGTAAGGTGCCACGAGACCATGTTGGTGAGGCCTAAAATAGCCTATCTCAGTTTTTAGATATTCAATTTCATTTACATTTGGCAACACATTGTCGGTCGATGTCAGAACTCAAAGTGTTCCTCAGTTCAAATAGTCAACGTTGCGTATCTTTCCAACCATTGGTCGTAGCATCAAACAGTCTGTTCCAACAACTCTGAATGTCTGGGTAAACACTAGGGGAAACCTCATTCGCCACACACAGTCGTTTGATCCCCGCCAATGACTCCGGGCCATAGTGCCCCTCAAGGTCCCTTCAGCTAAAAATTAGTGATCTTTGCAGGGTCATATCTTGGAGCTCGTGTGAGGTAGCATCGATCCATCAAGTGCTATGTGACCGTGTTGTTGGAGTCTACAATAGCATGTCTTAGTTTTCAGAGATTCAATTTTATTTAAATTTGGCAACACATTCTCTGTAGATGTCAGAACTCAAAGTGTTGCTCAGTTCAAACAACCAACGTTGTGTATCTTTCCAACTGTTGGTCATAGCATCAAACTATTTGTTCCAACAGCTCTGAATGGATAGGTAAACACTAGTGGAAACCTCATTCACCACACACAGTCATTCGAATGCCACTGATGACTCCAAGTCGAAGGGTCTATCAAGGTCCCTTCAACATGAAATTGGTGATCTTTGCGGGATCAAATCTCAGAGCTCGTGTGAGGTAGCATTGATCCATTAGGTGCTATGAGACTGTGTTGTCGGGGCCTACAATATTCTGTCTCAATTTTTTGAGATTAAATTTTGTTTAAATTTGGGAATAAATTCTCGGTCGATGTCAGAACTCACAGTGTTCCTTAGTTCAAATGACCAACATTGCGTATCTTTCCAACCGTCTGTCGTAGCATGGAACATCTATTCCAACAACTCTGAATGGCCGAGTAAAATCTAGTGGAAACCTCGTTCGCCACACATAGTCATTTGATCCTTGCCGATGACTCCTAGCTGAAGTGTCCCTCAAGGTCCCTTCAGCATGAAATCAATGATATTTGTGGGGTCATATCTCAAAGCTCATGCAAGGTAGCATCGATTCATTAGGTGCTACGGGACTGTGTTACCGGGGCCTACAAAAGCTTGTCTCATTTTTTAGAGATTTAATTTCCTTTAAATTTGGCAACACATTCTCAGTCGATGTCAGAACTAAAAGTGTTCCTCAGTTCAAATGACCAATGTTGCGTATCTTTCCAACCATCAGTCGTAGCATCGAACAGTCTATTCCAAAAGCTCCAAATGGCAAGGTAAATGCTAGTGGAAACCTCGTTCGATCCTCGTTGATGACTCCGGGCCGAAGTGTCCCTCAAGATCCCTTCAACATGAAATTAATGATCTTTATGGGGTCATATCTCAGAGCTCATGCGAGGTATCATGGACCTGTCAGGTGCTATGAGATCATGTTGCCGAGGCCTACAATAGCTTGTCTTAGTTTTTAGAGATTCAATTTTGTTTAAATTTAGCAACACATTCTCAGTCGATGTCAGAACTCAAAGTGTTCCTCAGTTCAAACGGCCAACGTTGTGTATCTTTCCAACCGTTGGTCATAGCATTGAACCATTTGTTCCAACAACTCCAAATGGCCAGGTAAACGCTAGTGGCAACCTTGTTTGCCACACACAGTTGTTCGATCACTACTGACGACTTCGGGCCGAAGTGTCCACCAAGGTCCCTTTAGCATGAAATCAGTGATCTTTGTGGGGTGATATCTCAGAGCTCATGTGAGGTATCATGGATCCTTCAAGTGCTATGTGACTATATTGTCAAGGCCTACAATAGCCTGTCTCAGTTTTCAAAGATTCAATTTTGTTTAAATTTGGCAACACATTCTCGGTCGATGTCAGAACTCAAAGTGTTCCTCAGGTCAAATGGCCAACATTGTGTATCTTTCCAACTGTCGATCATGTAATCATCCAAAAATAGTCATCTAGACTATTAGCCCCTTTCTAGCATTATTTGCTAAATTCATCAAATGCTTATTCTCGATCAAATCCTAATTCTATCATTTATTCGATTATATTCTATGGATTAACCATCTTATCCTAAGTCTCTATTTAATTAAAAGGAATTCCCTCCCATTTTATTTAAATAAAAAATCCCCACTTTCATCTTTTCCTAAGTTGCACAAATAAAACATTATTCTCATTTTATAAAAAGGGAAAAAGCACTTTTTGTCTCGTATGGAGCACAAAAGTCAACTCTTATTTTCTCATTGGAGGAATCTTGTGCACTTGGATTGATCCCTCTTCAAGCCCCACCCTTGATTAAATCTTTTGCCTCTTAATCTCCATGGTCCATTCTTTCTCATTTCCTATAAAAGAAGAACTCTCTTCTCATTTTCATATCCATCTTTTGAATACTAATCTTATGCTGTAGGATTTCTGGAGACTTTGGAGCTTTTGGAGATCATATTGCATTTAGCTTTCATTTCTTGCATCATAGCTTCACGTTTATGCTTTCTTAGATTAGTTTCATTGCCCTTCTCTAGATTAACTCACATAGTTTAACTAAGAGGGATTGTAACACTTGTATCTTTCCTTTCATAGTTTAGCTTGCTTTTTTATTATATTTGCATTGCATTCTCATCTTGATTCTTGAGGATATTGGCATTCTTGCCCTTGTCTCCATTGAATCTCCCATTGCATGGTTTACTAGCAAGGTTATAGGCTTAATAGCTCTAGTTGAGAACATTCTTAACACCCTTGCACTCCATGCCTAGGGAGCTCTAGGTTGCTTTTCAAGGTCTCCCATTCATGGATTCCCTTGGAAGTAAAGGCTTAGAGAAGTGCACATCTTAGTGTGTACATTTTTGGCACCCACCGTGGGGTAGAATAGCTTCATTTTGTCCTTCTATTTATGCATTTTCATCTTTATTTTTCATCATTTTTAGCTTGCTGTTTTGGATCTTGGATTTTCTGACAGATTATCATGTGATAGTTTACCAGTGTTGTATGATAGTTCTTTGTATACCAGTGTGATACTTTACCAGTTAAAGTATCACGTGCTTTGCAACATTCTCTTGCACTATGTATTACTTTCTGTCGCCTGCAGGTAGCATGAACTGTCTAATAGAGATAAAGTATTGCACCACTGTACTGAAAAGTATCGCGTGATTCTTCTGCTGACATAATTGTCACCTAAGCCTAACAATGAGTTGTTTTTTGGTTCTTTCTTGCCAAGTTTTGGTTTGATTAGCTTGCTAGTTTGGATTGATGTGGTTAGGCAGAGGTTGTTTGCAGATTTTACTTAATTTTATTGTGCTAACTCTTTGTGGGGCTAACAAGTTGTGCTTGTAGGTACCTCCATTGCTTGAAAAATTTGCTAAAAAAAAAGAACGCATGTCAAAGCTCCAAAGGCAAAAGGGCTACTAATTGTTTTTTGCAGGGCTACCCAATGCCTAAAAACCAATCAAGTGCTTGTTTAATTGCTTTCTTTTTGAGTGTGGCATATACTAGTTGTTTCATTTCTTAGGCACTTAAGATCTTGTTGTAGGAATCTTTTGGTGGTAGGAGACTATGCTCTTCACCCTTGTGGTGAAACAAAAATCCTAACCCATCTTTGGATTTTGAAAGCAAGAGGGTAATTGAACCTTTGTTCGGTGTGTTTGGGAGATATTTTTGAGCTAGGAGATTATGCTCTTCACCCTTCAGGTGAACCAGAAATCCTGACACTCAAGAGTTAATCCACTCTTTGTTTAGCATTAGAATCCTTTAGCGGGCCTGCTCTTGAGCAATCAAGAGAAACGACCCAAGTGGGGACAAGCTTATTGCCGGCTATTCTGTCCCACTATAAACTCAAGGCTATCAAGGACACAAAACCTTGGTAGATGTAGTACTTGTCTTTGCTTAATGTGAGTACTTGTGTGATTATGACCATGAGGAAAATGTTGGGCAAAAATGCTTAAGGTACTCTTGTGGCCGCGAGGTCCGTTACTTGCCGTAAGGTAAGGAGTCCCTTTGGGGAGAAAGAGGGGTATTATGAATGGAAGCCCTTACTAAGAACCATAGATAGAGGCCACCCTATTTTTCTGCTTAGCTTCTTGGTGCAAGGATTGATCCTAGAGGACTAACTTGGATCACCCCAAGATTACTCACCATCTATGTTCCTTTGGTTGTGTCATTGACACCTCCATGACAAAGCCAGTATCTATTGTGGGAAACCACTTTGTGTGAGGCGATGGGACATCAAGTGTGGGCCAAGTTGCTAAGTATTAAGCCTTTCTCCTTCTAGGCTAGTAAGTGCTTGGTGTGTTCTTGCTGTGATCTACTCATGCAAACATTCTCAAACATACAAACATCACGATAGCATTCATAGGATTTTTCCTATTTTGATATCACCATTGCTTGTCTTGGAAAGGTTGCTTTTTCTCATGCACAAGTGTTTGATGACATGTTTGATCATCTACTATTTGCAAACTTATTTATTTCCTGATATTACTATGCTTGAAACCAAGAAATTGTACTTGCAACTTGAAAATTTGACAAAATTGCCTTTGAAAATGGAGATTTTTACACTCACTGGTCAAAAGTCGTACGACATTGAAAAACCATCGCACACTGTCCTAGGTTTTATCACATAATACTTTGCTACTGATTTTGTATCGCCCCACTTGCCTGGATTTTATCGCACAGGCTGCCTGGAAAGTATTGCCTAACCTGTGTCAGAAATATTGCCTAGTCAGATTGTGTCACCCCAGTACTTTGCAAACTATCACTCAGAATCCTTTTGCTATCTTACTGCTACCAAATTTGAATTTTAGTCTATTGCAGAGTGTCCTTTCTTTTTCCTACTTGAATCTAGTCTGTTATCTGCACATTAAGGTCTGTTCTAGACTGAGAACAATGAGTTAAAACTATTGGATTTGAGCCTCTCAAATGCTACTTTTGATCACTTGTTACAATACGGTTACCTCTATAGCTACTTGCTAATCGAGCTTCTTGCTCATATCTCAGCTTGAGTCAATTGATTGTTGTAAGTTCTTGAGCACTTTGACCAGTCATCTTTATTGTTCTATCTTGACAAGTGGTCTTCTTTAGCTTTGCTTATCTCAATATCTAAATTTTTTTGTCTCATTTTATTAGTCAACCAACATTCCTTTTCATGCCAATTACAACTCACTCCCAGTTTGAGCAAGGGAGTCACCCTCCATTCAACTATACACAGTTACCTTCTCCTACAAGATGCTCATGAGCGCTAGTTAGTAATGACAGTTCTAGTCCTAACCAATCTGAGGATTCTAAGGTCACCCTGTGGTACAAAGGAGGCTTCCTTTTTTCCACATTCAAGACCTCCAAAATCATAGATAGTGTCTCACTCACTTTGAGTGAACAAGAAAAGTTCCACCATTTGCAAGAACATTTTGAGCATAAGGACAACCAAGCGCGTTTAGACAAAATGGATGCTGCTAGGCGCATGGGTTCAAGAGGAATGTCTCATGAATGACCTGAGACTAGTGGTTATGAATATAGACCCCCTCCTTTTAATACTATTGGCAACTATGGCAACGACATGCCACCGAGATCTCCTCCAAGATGGACTTTTTTTGCACCTTCTTCACCTCCTAGACCTCCTCCTTCTTAGCATGAGGAAGAAGCCAATGATGAGGTTTCTAGTGAAGACCTTATGAGATTTGAACAAGATGAAGATTCCCAACGTAAGATGCTTAAACTTTTAGAGCGTAATGGGGATCAATACTTTCAATACATGACTTATAGGGGATACAAGCTCCCTCCTAGCTATGATGAATTGCAATTAACAAATCAACATCTTGCTCAATTTACAATGGAAAAAGAACCTCCAAAAGTCTCTTTCATAGAATCTATTTGTGCTCTTCCTTTTGATAGGAGTCTATACATGGTCCCGTTACCTAGGGATATTGAGGTTCCCAAATATGACAAGTATGATGGAAACGGTGACCCCCATGACCATGTGCGTCACTTTTATGCTCTTAGCATGGAATTCCTTCATGAAGACACATTTCTTCTACAATTGTTCCCTAGAAGTTTAAAAAGACAAGCTCTAGAATGGTTTGCAAAGTTGACACCACCTCTTAAGACTTTTGATGAGTTGGCTAGGTGCTTCACCCAACATTATTCATACAACATCCAACAACCTATAACCATGATAGATCTCGATGCTCTAAAGAAAAACCAAGGTGAGCCATTTGCCACTTACTTACAACGTTGGAGGTCATTGTATTCTTGATATTCTCGTTAGCTACCCGAAAGGGAAAAGATTGACATTTTCATCAACACTCTTGTGCCAGAATTGTATTATGACTTAAGGAAACAATTGTTCTCCTCTTTCAATGACATGGTTGAAAGTGCATATCAAATTGAGGATGTGGCCATAAGAAAAGGGGATATTGTTATTAATAAAGATACTAGAGGCAATGGCAAGGACAAGAGAAAACCTTGGAATAGAAACAAGTATGTTGTTAATGATGGTGTTGTGGATGTCCCAAAAGCCAAAGAACTTGCTTTCAACCTCTCTAATGCTATATACGCAACAAAACACAAAGAGGCTACCAATGCTCATAGTGCTCCTAAACCGCAGTATGCAGACAAGCCAAAGAAGCAAAACTATCGACGAGTCTCCACCAATTTGGTTGAGCCATACGATGTGATTCTTAAGACTTTGGTTGCCAACAAGTATCTTACACTTCCTGATAGTTCTCATCCCTACGATCCGCCAGTTAAGCCTGATTGGTGGAGAGAAGATCATTTTTGCCACTATCACATAAATAAGGGACACAAGACAGACATTTTTTTTAAACTTAAGGATGCTATTCAAGATCTTATTGATGGAGGCACAGTTCTCACAGATGGCTTAGTTAAAAATTTTGATTACAAGGCTTTCAAAACTCCTCTACCTGAGTATGAGAAAGGAGAATCCTCTCAAGCACCTAAGAAGAATCATGATGCAAAGATCAACTATACATATACTCCTGATTCACCTATGATCAACATGGTAGAGCCCGCTGAGAGTGTTCTTATAATGAGATCTCAAGATGACAATAACGCCAATCATGGTATGCCAAAGTTGGTCTTGCAAACACTAGATAATTAATCTTCTCGGAGTGAGACACTAAATTCTGTTACTAGGGAGCAAGCCAAAATTGTTCTTAAAACTGTGCATGATCCTAAGCAAGCCTCTTCTTCCAAAAAAATGACTCCTTTAGTTTTGTCTAGCTATGACCTTGTGGACCAATTACAACGGACACCCGCTCAGATATCCATTTTTGAATTTCTTGAGCTATCCGCTTTGCACAAAGAGATCCTTGAAAAGGTCCTTCGTACAACAAATGTTCCCAATAACATTGATCTAGATAAATTCCAAGCTATGGTCAATCATATCTCATCTCCCCACTATCTATCCTTTTCTGTAGAAGATGACACATCTCTTAGCCACCCACATAATCTTGCTTTACACATTGAAGTTCTAGTCTACCATACCCGAGTCCGCTGAGTCCTGATAGACAATGGTGCCATGTTGAATATTGTGTCCTTTCATGTTGTCCAACAGTTGGGATTGCCTGAATTTTCCATAGATCCTAGGTGAAAGATTACTATAAAAGCATACGATGAAGTGGAAAGATCTTCTAAAGGTCTTGTTGTGCCACCTGTTCGAGTGGGCCCTGTCATGAAAGATGTTGTGTTCCAAGTGTTGGACATCCCACTTGCATATAACATTCTTCTGGGTCATCCTTGGATCCATGACATGCAAGCTGTCCCTTCCACCTACCATCAGTGTGTCAAGTTTCCACATAATGGAGCTGAGATTGTGATTCTTGGGGACAATGCTATAGCTATCAATACTCTAACTACTGCTGAGACTTTTGTTCCTCACAAAAACCTTCTCATGATCATAATACATCCCTTATTACTACTAAGAAAAAATTAAAAATGATGAGTATTGGTATGGGAGAATATACATTGGACTCTATTGCTGCTATGCCTACTTCTCCTAAGTCTTATGGTAGACCTTCAAACAAGGCAAAGCCTTTTGCTTCCACCATGATAGTTTTTGGTACCTTTGTTCAATCGTCCATGCATTTAGAGGCTGAAAGAGAAGAACAAGCTATTAGGGAGTGGATTTATAGAGAAGAAGAAGATAGTATGACAGTTGCTACTCCCATATCTCCTAAACACTACGGTAAAGGCTATAAATTTTTGCAGCAAATGGGCTATCAAGGTCATGGACCTTTAAATAACAATGGACATGCCCTAGTTGAACCTTTGAGTCATACTGATGGCAGACCCTCTAAGGATACTGTAGGTCTAGGATATGGTGTTGAAGATGACATCCCTAAATATTCTAGAAATACTCCCATAATTAGTGACTCAGATAAAGATATGGAGGAATCACCACTATGCACCATGGCCCAAATGGGAGACTATCTTCCTTCTACTTCACTTCTTTGGGGAAGCAAATGCATACCTACTGATGATACAACTAAAACCTCTTCATCTAGAAACTTTGTGCCTAATGAGTCTCTGAGATTTGATAGTCAGCGTAGAAATATTGCATGGTTACTAGAAAGGGGAGATCTCACACGTAATGACAAGGGTGCCTCTACTTCTAGATGTCCTAAGCCTTCTTGGTGCAAACATCCTAGTAGAAGTTCCATGACTAATTCAAATGAGTATGAATGGGACACTCTCTCAGATGGATCTTCCATAGTAGAAATGGAAGTTGATGTGATTCATACCTATAGTGACCAACCCGATGTAGTTGATGAGTCTCGCGTAGGGTCTGACGAGTCCAATGCATGTATTGCTTTAGTGGACCACACTGGTCATTCTATGACAAATCTAGATCTTGACACTTTTGGAGCTTACCCTATAGGCTCAACTTCTCTTGTCATCAGAGATGATACCCCTCACATCAATAACCTTGAACCTATCATTTCACTTTCCCTCATAAACTCCGATCTCATAGATTGGTCCGCCCAAGACCAAAGACCTATATTGCCTTCCTTCCAAAATAACTATGAGATCACCTATTACCTCAATGCCATTGAACCTTTTACTTCTTCCACCACTGAACCAACAATAAACATGACTGAATCAGATATCAAGTACCTCACTCATAAAATCAAAATAAAAAAGCAATGGTCGGATGGTGAAAACCACATTGTGGCGGTATCCGAACCTCAAAATAGTAAAAATAAAGATGTATCTAAGGGTGAAAACCTCTTTGATGCACTCGAGGATGAGGTACTTGGTAATTTGCCTAGCTATTTTCAAGAAAGGTCTTCAGTTATAATAGAGCCTACGCAACCCATCAACTTAGGGACAAATGACTCTCCTAAAATCATACATGTTGCTCAGCCCCTCTTAGTAGAAGAAAAAGAACAATTTGCCACATTCTTTCAAGAGAAAAAGATCAAATTTTCATGGACATACTCGGACATGCTTGGTTTGGACACTGAGCTTATTATGCATCATCTCTCTATTGCTCTAGAGGTAAAACCTGTCAAACAGAAACTACGAAAGATGCATCCCCATGTGGCATTATTGGTTAAGGCTGAACTCGAGAAGCTTCTAAAAGCCAACTTCATCAGAGCTATCAACTATGTTGAGTGGATTTTTAACATTGTCCCTGTTTCAAAACATGACAAGTCTATTCGCGTATGCACTGATTTCAGAGACCTGAACAAAGCATGCCCTAAGGATGATTTCCTACTTCCAAACATTGACATGATAGTGGATATGACGACGGGCTATGAAATGTATTCCCTTATGGATGGCTTCTTTGGATATAACCAAATCAAGATCGCTCCTAAGGACCAAGAGAAGACCACCTTCACATGTGCATGGGGTACTTTTTTCTGGAATGTCATGCCTTTTGGGTTTAAAAATGTTGGAGCAACCTATCAAAGAGCCATGACTACCATATTTCATGATATGATGCACAAAAACATGGAGGACTATGTTGATGACACGCTTGCCAAATCACAATAGAGAAGCAATCATTTTTCTGATTTGAGTTTGATATTAGACCGCATGGAATGATTCCAACTCAGATTAAGTCCTAAAAAATGTGCTTTTGGTGTCACTTCTGGAAAACTACTAGGGTATATTATATCAGCAAAAGGAATAGAAGTGGACCCAGAAAAGGTACAAGCTATCATGGAGATGCCACCTCCTCACAACATCAAACAATTAAGGGGTCTTCAAGGCTATCTCCAATCTATCGGGCAGTTCATTTCTTAGTTAGCTGACATAGCTCAACCCTTTAATCAGAATTTGCATAAAGGAGCTACTTGTATATGGAATGAAGAGTGTCAAAAGAACCTAGACCAGCTCAAGGATTACCTAGCATGACCTCCTATTCTCATGCCGCCTATCCAAGGGAAACCTTTGATATTGTACATTTCTGCTATAGCAAATTCCTTAGGAGCTCTCCTTGCACAACATGATGATATGGGAAAAGAATGACCTATCTACTATATTAGTCACACTCTAGTTGCTTATGAACTCAATTAAACTAGAATTGAAAAGGCTTGTTTAGCGGTGGTGTTTGCATCTCAAAAACTCAGACATTACATGCTTGCACATACTATGTAGCTGGTTGCCAAAATTGATCCTTTAAAATATCTCTTAAGTAAAGCTGGGCTTATTGGATGACTTGCCAAATGGATGCTGATTCTTTCAGAATTTGACATTTAGTATGTTGAATGAAAAGCTATTAAAGGGCAAGCAATTGTGGATCAATTGGCTGAATTTCCCATTACTGATAATGTTCCCCTTCAGATAGACTTCCCAGATGCTTCAATCATGAATATCATAGAGCACACATGGAAAATGTTTTTTGATGGTTCTCATACACAAAATGGCGCTAGTGCTGGAATCTTATTTGTTACTCCTCATGGATACACCATTCCTAAATCCTATGAACTTCTATTTCCATGTACCAATAACATAGCTGAATATGAAGCCCTTTTGAATGGTGTTAAGCTTGTTAGGGATTTTTCTTGTCTTCGGATAGATCTTAGATAAAAGGGGGTCCAAGTTTACAAGAAAAGCCTAATTGCTAAGGATTGGATAAGATCCTTCTTCATTTTTGAGTTCCACACACACCCAGGCAGGTATTACCTTGATAGATGACTGTAAATACAGTTTTGTAAGGTGGAAACTGATTTGCTGTCTTGATATAGCCCTACTGAACTATTTTGAGAAACTATGACTTGAAACTACAGTAGAAATCAATGGTATAAGGACTTTCATCCTTCTTCCTTTTAAGGAGGGATAAACTTTATGATTCTCTCTTTTTAGAATCAGTAGAATAAAAGATTGAATCCTAGAAACAACCTTAATCAATCATATTCAAGAAACTTTTAAACATCAAAATAATAAATCATAGAAGATTTTCAAATTTATTTTAATTTCTGAGTCGAAAGATAGAATGTAAAGTTGAAACAAACAATCTAGACCAGTGCCTTATCTATTGGGCAAAAGGAATCTAAACATATACCTGCAAAAGAAATTCAAAAACAATACATTAACATGCCTTGCATATCATACAATTTCAAACAGATTGCCTTACAAACCATTTTTTTAACCTAATATCATTATCATCAAATTTCCACAAATATAATTACTCCTAGGAACAAATTATGAGAAATTTTAATTCTTCCCTTGAAAGAAACTCATAAATCTGTGCCACACCAGATATATTTTAAATGCCTAACACATAAAACATACAAGAGTAAGCATACAAGATAGAAAGACAAGAACAATATAAGGTAGAAATTGCACTGTATTCATATTGAAATCAAATTTACAGTAATATATTCAAACTTCTTTACTCAAAGAAACCAGACAAAAATTGTAAAAGTCTGTCTCAGAGCAACAAGTTTTTTTTTTATTCTATATTTTTCATCTCCCCTAAAAGAAACTCTTAAAACTATATATATATGGTCTCACCATCTTGGATATGCCAAGTCCTGCAAGAAATATCAACTACATGGGAATCTCATTCATGCTCCTAGACGTGAGCTCATTCCCTCTGTTACCAACTGGCCATTTCAGCAATGGGCCTTTGACTTGGTAGGCAAGATCTGTCCTAGTTCTTCGAGTGGACATAAGTTTATTATTACAGCTACTGAATATTTCACCAAATGGATTGAAGTTGTCCCACTGCCTGCAGCTATAGGCAAACATGTTGCCCTATTTATTTTGAATCACATCATTTTCCGCTATGGTATTCCTTCTTCCATAGTCATGGATAATGGCGGCCAGTTTAAGAACAAAGATCTAAAATACTTGTACAAAAAGTTCAAAATCAAACAACATTGGTCTTCTATTTACTCTAATCAAGGGAACGACCAAGCTGAGGCCTCAAACAAGACATTTCTGAAAATTCTCCACAGAACGGTACACAAATTAGGCAAGGATTGGCATTTGTAGATCAATCCTGCACTATGGGCTTACGAAACTTCTATCCACACTCCTACAGGTGCAACACCCTTTTCCTTGGTCTATGGTTTTGAGGCTATCTTACCATTAGAGGTTGAAATACCTTCATTGAGAGTCTCTCTCCATGGTTTGATTACTGATGAAGACCAGAGGGCCATGTGAGTTCATGAGCTCACTACTTTGGAAGAATGCCGCAAGGCTGCTTTTGATCATATGCGCACTTATCAGAAGAGAATGTCCACTGCTTACAATAAGAAAGTTCATCCTAGAGAGTTCCATGTGGGTGAACTAGTTCTTAGAGAAAATCGTAAAAACTAGCAGAATAGGGAACAGAAAGGCAAGTTTGAGCCAAATCGGTTAGGGCCTTACATTATCATAGGAGCATTTGGGTCTGGGGCCTATCAGCTATCTACACCTAAGGGAGAAGAGCTTACCAAGCCTATCAATGTTCTACATCTGAAAAAGTTCTATGCCTAAGGTTCTTGAGCTCTTTGTATATATGTCCTAATGATCCTGAAAAAATATCAAAAAAATTCATATATGATGCTGAAAAAATTCTAAAAAGCATATAATGTCCTGAAAAAATGAGCATCCTAGTGAAAACCTAGTGATAGGCGCTTTGATGTCTCACCAAATTTTTTTTTTTTTTCAAAAAATACAAAAAACTAGAAAAAGTGCCTTGGTGAAAACCTGGAAACGGGTGCCTTGGTAGAAAAAATACAAAAAAATTGAAAAATCAAAAAATCTTTCAAGCGGTGGAAATCTGGAAATAGGCGCTGCTTGAGACCCTTGTAACTATGTCTATCAGTCTTGCGTGGCACTCATTCACTCCACTTCTTGCTTCACCTCTCCTAGCCTGGAATTAACTCTTGTCTTAGTCTAGGGGGCATACGTTGTTTCAGCTTATCTTGGGTCTCTTTGTGCATCGGGTTTCTTAGGGTCACTTGGTTCAAACAATGTTTCTCAACACTCCCCAAATTGTGTTTTTCAACACTACCCTAGTGTCAAGTGTTTCTCAACACTTATCAGATGTCTTACCCATAGTCTAGAATGATGCGATATTACTCATTGGTAGAAGCGATACTCAAAGTTTGATTCTATGACCTACACACACACACTTAAACTTTCAACTCACTGAGACTTGCTTGAGTTTATTTCTTTGTGTGCTATCTATGATGATTTCTTTGATGAGTGTTCTCTCCCTAAGAGTTTTCAATGATGCTGAGCTAGAAGAATGGGGGCATGAGGACATGTTTTACTTCTTTCTCTGCTTGTGGGTATATTTTGTTGGTCCTAACTGTCATTAGCATTTATGCTTGTTCCACTTGGCACTAGGACCTACAAGGTATTATCCTTGACTATTTTAATGAGTGCATACTTATAGTCATTTAGACCTTCTTGTGTCTTGATGCGAGCATAATATTGCTATATCAAACTTAGGGAACCTCACTACACTAGTCATCTTGACCTACATGTCTTTGGTGCCTAGGTGGGATTTCCACATTTTATCCGATATAGGTCATATTCATATACCCATAGTTATACTAGTGTGTATTGTATGATCTTGCGACACTACCAATGCTCAATGATGAATATTAGAGACTAATAGCTTCGTGACCTTGCAAGTAAACCACTTTTCATAGTAGATTGCATTTTTAGGTTCATGTTAGCTTAGTTTTGCATCTTGCATATGGAGAGAGCTCTCCTTTCATCTTTCATGGACCTGTCAGTCAACTGCACTCATCTTTCTTCTTCTCAATCATGTCTTTTGATCCTTGTCTGTCACATCACATCTTTTTCCTATCATCATAAGGGGTTAACCTTATCATCATATCTATATCAACAAAAAGCTCATTTTCAGAAACATGAGTCTATATCATAAACATGAGAACTAAACATACATCTATGAGAGAGAATATACATGAGCATACATTATACATTTTGAGCAATATGACAAGAAAATATAAAAATTGAAACATCCATCACAAGTGAGACAAACACAAGATATATCAAACATCTGGTAAATCTCATATATATAAAAATGTCATGATACAATAATACAATGTGAGATCCCCAAAATCTGGATCAATGTCTCAAATATGTCAAAATATCTAAACCTAAGTCTATGTCTGACTCTCCCCATCCCAAGGAGGTGGTGGTGGTGGAGGTGGTGCCAGTGCTCTGTTTGGCACCATATCTAACATGCCTACCCTCTGAGAGTAGAGTGGCACTCTTTGTCCCTCAAGTACAGCTGCGATGTATAGACCATGATAATATGTAGCTCGTGCTGCCTCAATCTGGATCTTTATAGTGTCAGCTTGTGATGCCCTCTCTTGCTGATCTATCTCAGCTCACACATCTACTAGCTGCTAGTCTCTCATGGCCATAGTAGTCTTGAGCTACTGTACCTCAGTCTCTAGAACCTAGATCCTAGCCTTGAGATCCTCTCCCCCTACAGGCTGATCCTGCCCAGCGTCTACCCATCAGTGAATAGATCTCACCACATCATCTCCTAGGCTCGTGGATCTCTATCTCTGTGCTTTTCTCCATCCCCCAGATCAGGAGCCTTGTCCAGTCTCCCTCACTCTCCCTCCTCCATCCCCTCCATCACCATCATCTCCCATGTTGTCTCCCTATGCTACCGGCTGTGCATCAAGTATAGTAAATCTGGGAAATAGCTATCTCTACCACTCTACTCTATAGGCTGCATCTGCGCTTGCATCTACTATCTCTGGGAGATAGTCCCATGGCTCTCACCCGATCCTTGCTATCTTATGAACTACCTACTGGTAGTCCAACATCGGCAGCCAGCCTTGACCCTCCTCATCTCTGAACTAGGCATAAGTAGTCATCTCTATAGATACCCACTATTGTCGGCCAAACTATCTCCAGACATGAGTGAAAACAAATCTCTCCACAATGTCAGCATGTTGACCTACCAGTGGCCAACTGCACAACATGTAACCAAGCTTATGATCTCGATCACTCCACTATTCATAGGCCCTGTATGGCCTCCAATAAAAAATAGTCAGCTCATCAAGCAGCCTCTGATAGTATGTCAAGTCACTGCTATGTGCCTGACTAATGAATCCCATGTATCTGAATATATAGGGGCATCTTTGCTCCCTTGGCTGCACATGTGGGTGCACTATGACTATATGCTCCCACGCCCATACCTAGGCCAAAACTAGACCACATGCCCATGTTTGGTTGTCACAATAAACTATCTCATGAAGCTCATGATACATATCAACCAGGATGGCCGAGCCCCATGCTAACCATCATGGGTGTGCAACTAAATCAGCCACTAATCTACCCTAGCCCAAAGGGAAGCCCTTCTGACTCCTGTCAGTAATGAGGGCCTGTGCAATAAAAGAACAAACTATGCAAGGCATTGGGAAGTCCCTGCCATACTCCTCCATCAGCCGGTCCCAGCTGAGGTTTCGATCAATAATAGTGACATCCTAGAACAAGCCCTAGATGGCCACTCATCCCTTCATTGGATCCTGGTCGTAGTATACCTGTGCCAACAAACAATCATGTTAGTTTCTTATCATATGGAAACTTTACATCTACGAATATCTATAAACATGATTATACTTACAGGATCCCCATGACTCGGCACTTGTAGGATTCGATAAACATCCTCCAAGGTGATCGTCGCCTCTCCAGTAGGTAGATGGAAGGTGTTGTGCTCGCTATGCCACCTCTCATCTAGAGCAGTCAACAACCCATGATTTTCCTAAATATGGGGCATATCAAGGAGGAACCCAAAGCCCATGCTAGCCAAGTCACCCCTCTCGACATCATCTAGGTCCCTAACACACCGTAACTCCGTCACTCATGGTGCTATGATCAGTAGCGTAGGAAAGTTCTCCTACAAACCATAAACCCAATCCAAATGTCAGAACATATCAAGATGGATGTATAAAATCAGTACAAACATTTTAAAAGCAAACATTGTCTCGACCCATGTCATAATGCTCAAAAATTAAAACATGTCATCTTTTTCTACACTGTGTGATACTATTTTCTGAGAAAATATCATGTGATATTTTCTTCAATAACAGTGCAATGATATCTTTGAATGTGATATTTTGCATAGTATTGCATGATGTTTCATCCGGTATCATGCAATACTAGATCAAACACCCATGCGATACTATTTTGACCCACGAAAAATCGCATGACAAAATTTCTCAAAGAGTTTGATACTTAGTAAATATCGTACGATGTTTCGCATGAGGAAAATTTGAAAATTTTTAAAAACTTTAAAAATGTGTTTAAAAAGTATTAAATGCTAATAAATGACTCAAAACAATGAAGTTTTTTTGAAAACTTACCGGGGCACCATACTGTTGAGGCCCGTTATACAACCGACCGCACTCAAACTGATGCCTATGGGTTGGAATCGCTGCTTGCTGGGCCATTTTCTCTCTCTAAGCTCTTAAAGTTCTCAATTTCACAAAAGACAAATGAATTTGAAAATAACCTTTTTACCCCTTATATAGCATTTTGACTTTTTGACCTAATTTTCAAAACACCTCAGAATTTTATCAAAATTGCACCCTTGGCTAATGTCGATGTCTTGGATCCATTTTCAAGATTGAAATCAAAATTTGAGTTCATCTTGATAGTCAAAATTGTATTTCAAAATTTTCTCCTTCTTCTGCACAGTTGGCTGACCATTTGAGGCCTGATCCTTCGATCTTTGTTGGGGCATATTCATTTCTTCATCCCCATCTCTTTCAACCTTCTAATCTTTCACTTCATTCTCATTCACTTCATCTCTCTGAGGTTTGACTTCATCTTAATCCTATATCTTTCTCAGTCAAACCTAGTCAAACTGGGGCATATCTTCACTACTTGATGGTTATTCTATCATCCTTCATCTTTTTGATTATGATTTCTAGTGATTTGATCATGTTGCTCTTGCTTCTGCCTTCTCTCTACCTCATTTCACTTTCGATCCTGAGGGGGCAGACACATCATATCCTATTGGCTATTCTCCAGAGCATATGCTTGACCATTCCATTTGCTCTGATCGATCTATCTTTGTGCTTGACATGTTAGTTCTCATCTCGAGTTCTGATACTATCCATCTCTCTCCTAAGTGTTTAGTACTGTCGCTACCAGACTAATCATGCAAGATTTTCTCTCTCTGCACTTCATTCTTTGGAGTCAGATCTCTATCTGTTGCCTTCTTGGCTGATCTATTCTTTGACGTAATGTGTTCCCAGATCGATCAAACATTAGTCAAAGAGGGGCAAATGTAATCATCCAAAAATAGTCACCTAGACAATTAGCCCCTTTCTAGCATTATTTGCTAAATTCATCAAATGCTTATTCTTGATCAAATCCTAATTCTATCATTTATTTGATTATATTCTATGGATTAACCATCTTATCCTAAGTCTCTATTTAATTAAAAGGAATTCCCTCCCCTTTTATTTAAATAAAAAATCACCACTTTCATCTTATCCTAAGTTGCACAAATAAAACATTATTATCACTTTATAAAAAGGGAAAAAGCACTTTTTGTCTCATATGGGGCACAAAATTCAACTCTTATTTTCTCATTGGAAGAATCTTGTGCACATGGATTGATCCCTCTTCAAGCCCCACCCTTGATTAAATCTTTTTCCTCTTAATCTCCATGGTCCATTCTTTCTCATTTCCTATAAAAGAAGAGCTCTCTTCTCATTTTCACATTCATCTTTTGAATACTAATCTTATGTTGTAGGATTTCTTGGAGACTTTGGAGCTTTTGGAGATCATATTACATTTAGCTTTCATTTCTTGCATCATAGCTTCATGTTTATGCTTTCTTAGATTAGTTACATTTCCATGCTCTAGATTAACTCACATAGTTTAACTAAGAGGGATTGTAACACTTGTATCTTTCCTTTCATAGTTTAGCTTGCATTTTCATTATAGTTGCATTGCATTCTCATCTTGATTCTTGGGGATATTGGCATTCTTTCGCTTGTCTCCATTGAATCTCCCATTGCATAGTTTACTAGAAAGGTTATAGGCTTAATAGCTCTAGCTGAGAGCATTCTTAACACCCTTGCACTCCATGTCTAGGGAGCTCTAGGTCACTTTTCAAGGTCTCCCATTCATGGATTCCCTTGGAAGTAAAGGCTTATAGAAGTGCACATCTTAGTGTGTATAGGTCGTAGCATCAAACCGTCTATTCCAACAGCTCCGAATGGTCAAGTAAACGCTAGGGGAAACCTCATTTGCCACACCCAGTCATTCGATCCCCGCTGACGATTTCAGGCCAAAGTGTCCCTCAAGGTCCCTTCAGCATGAAATCAGAGATCTTTGCGAGGTCATATCTCCAAGATCGTGTGATGTAGCATTGATCCATGAGGTGCTACAAGACCGTGTTGCCGAGGCCTATAATAGTTGTCTCAGTTTTCAGAGATTAAATTTCATTTAAATTTGGCAACACATTCTCAGTCAATGTTAGAAATCAAAGTGTTCCTTAGTACAAATGGCCAACATTGTGTATCTTTCCAATCGTTGGTCATAGCATCAAACCGTCTATTCCAATAGCTCCGAATGGTCGGGTAAACTCTAGTGGAAACCTCATTTGCCACATAGTCATTCGATCCTTGCTGACGAGTCTGTGTTGAAGTGTCCCTCAAGGTCCCTTAAGCATGAAATTAGTAATTTTTGTAGGGTCATATCTCGAAGCTCGTACGAGGTAGCATCGATCTGTCAAGTGCTATGAGACTGTGTTGTCGGGGCCTACAAAAATTTGCCTCAGTTTTTAGAGATTCAATTTCATTTAAATTTGGCAACACATTGTTGGTCGATGTTAGAACTCAAAGTTTTCCTTAGTTCAAACTACCAAAGTTGCGTATCTTTCCAACCGTCAGTCATGGCATCGAACCATCTATTCCAATAGCTCTGAATGGTCAGATAAATGCTAGTGGCAACCTCATTTCCACACACATTCATTTGAACGCCACCGAAGACTCTAGGCTAAAGTGTCCCTCAAGGTCTATTCAGCATGAAATTAATGATCTTTGTGAGGTCATATCTTAGAGCCTACAAAAGACTATCTTGGTTTTCAGAGATTCAAGTTCATTTAATTTTGGCAACACATTCTTGGTCGATGTCAGAACTCAAAGTGTTCCTTAGTTCAAAAGACTAACATTGAGTATCTTTCTAACCATCAGTCATAGCATCAAACTGTCTGTTCCAATAGCTCTGAATGGTCAAATAAACACTAGTGGAAACCTCGTTCACCACACATAGTCGTTTAATCACCACCAATGACTCTGGGCTGAAGTGTCCCTCAAGGTCCCTTAAGTATGAAATTTGTGATCTTTACAGGGATATCTTGGAGCTCGTGCAAGGTAGCATCAATTCATGAGGTGCTACGGGACCGTGTTGCTGGGACCTACAAAATCTTGTCTTAGTTTTTAGAGATTCAAGTTCATTTAAATTTGGCAACACATTCTCGGTAGCTGTCAGAACTCAAAGTGTTCCTCAGTTCAAATGGACAATGTTGCGTATCTTTCCAACCGTCAGTCGTAGCATTGAACCGTCTATTCCAATAGCTCTGAATGGCCAGGTAAAATCTAGTGGCAACCTCATTCACCACACATAGTCGTTCGATCCCCGCCGATAACTCCGGGCTGAAGTGTCCCTCAAGGTCCCTTAATTAAGCATGAAATTAGCAATATTTGTAGGGTCATAGCTCAAAGCTCATGTGAGCTAGCATTGATCCATCAGTTGCTATAGGACCATGTTGTCGGGACCTACAGAAGCCTATCTCAGTTTTTAGAGATTCAAGTTCGTTTAAATTTGGATACACATTCTTGGTTGATGTTAGAACTCATAGTGTTCCTAAGTTCAAATGGCCAATGTTGCGTATCTTTCCAACCGTCAGTCATATCATTGAACCATCTATTCCAATAGCTCTGAATGGCTAGGTAAACGCTAGTGGAAACCTCATTCTCCACACAAAGTTCTTCGAACACCACCAATGACTCTGGGTCGAAGTGTCTCTCAAGGTCCCTTAAGCATGAAATTGATGATCTTTGCGGGGTCATATCTTGAAGCTTGTGTGATGTAGCATCGATCTATTAGTTTCTACAGGACCGTATTGCCAAGGCCTAAAATGTAAAAACATTGCTAGGTTGTTTGTGGAGTTTGAGAGTAAATTGCTGATTTCAGTGTTGGAAGGGTGAAAGATGAGTTGATTGGATTGAATGGGAGCTTGTAAAATGGAAAATATATGGTAGGCCTAGAAGGGCTATAAAATAGGAAGGGTGAAAGATGAGTTGATTGGATTGAATGGGAGCTTGTAAAATGGAAAATATAGCATGTTGAGATGATCTAAGGTGTTAGGATCCATGTGTGAAGTCTAGTTTGAATTTTGGTGTGGTGGAGGTACTAGTTGCACTAGGTGGCCTAGGATAGAGTTGATGCTAGAAGGCATTGGAACAAGGAAACAAGGAAGTGAATTTGAGTAGTATGGTTGTGGGAGTGACTTACAAAGTCAAAGAACTCAACTAGATCCTTGAGTGAGGTTAATTCCTTGAGTGGATTCCAAGTTGTTTGTAGAATCCTCGAGTTGACTTAGTCTCCTCAGGGTGATAGTGAATGTTGTCAAAGTTTATAGTAACAAGGAATGTTAGTCTCCTTAGGGTGACAATAAAAATATACATCGATAAACATACAAGCATAACTATAAGGCATGGAAAATTTGCAAAGCACAAGACATCCACATAAACATAAATTAGTATACATCAATACACCAAACACATGAATTGCATACCTAAAACATAAAAAATATATATTCGTAGGGCATGAAGCCAAATATATATGTCCAATAATGTCATACATTGAATATATTCAATATAGTTAAACTGGCTTCCTCAAAGCCAAATGGATGTACAATGTATCACTTATACAATATACAAAAAATATGTCCACTAATGCCATATAGGAATACAATCCATATCCCTAATCTAGTCCTTTCATGCCAGGGGAAGAAAAAAAATCACGAGATGCCTTCGATCGTCACATCGATGGAGATGCAGTGGATGTTGTAGTCTTTTGAGTGTGCTCACTTGTCCTCCTATCTAGACTCTTCTGTAGCTTGAGCTGATAAAAAACAATTTAAGCATCAATAACTAATACACATCAAAATTGAATTATATAATGACATAAAATTGAATATTCGCTTACCGCTAGCAAATAGTCACTATGTTCATCCACCGAAGGTGCATGCTGGTGATCTGGAGTAATAAGTCCCTACAACAATGATCAAAATAATAATTAAAATACATACATGAATATCATTATAAATTCAATACAAACTATTAAAATAACAATTAAAATTAAGTAATCTCTTTCATACCTCATTTAGTGCTTTAGAATTAGCTACTCCTGTAGCTACTCCATGATCCAAAGTATCACAAACAGAAGGAGGAGTCTTTGATGTCAATAATTGAAAATGAAACAAAAAAAGTATTATGCAGTTATCAAGATTACATGTATTTTTTACAACCCTACTAATGAGTAAATGATACCTCTATGAAGGTTCCACCACATCCTTTGGTGTGCGGTGTCGATGTCGAAGCTCCAACATTCAACTAGTGCACATGTACATGGAAAATTATAAGATAACCATTCATATAAGAATGTACTACTGACATGTTATTTATAATGCATTATTACATATATACTTGTGGACTCAATGGTGACGTCACAAAGCTAGGTGAAGAATGTGATCATCATGCCTCTAGATTTTGATCATAATTTGTCTAGTAATTTAGTTATTCATTCATTTATTAATTAAATATAATCAAGTTAATCAAATTAACATGCAAATAAAGATACCTCAAGGAAAGTGTCACGATGCCCTTTGGTGTCTATTGTGAATGTCGATGGTCCACTAGTGAATGTCTAATGCACATGCACAATAGGTTATGATACAATTATTCATATAATTACATAATAATCAAATATATTAATTAAAATGTTTTATTCGATACATACTTGTGGAATTGATGACGATGTGTAGAAGGGGACATGAGGATCATTGCCACTGCCACTACCACCACCACTGACACTCTTGCCCTAAATTTTCATCATAATCAATAGATACTAAATTAATTAGTTATTCTTTTATAAATGAAATATGATGAAAGCAATTTAATGAACTTGGAAATATTTACCTGTGTGTCAATGCCAAATGTCATATTTAGAAAACTATCAGTCATCATTCTAGGATCCTCTTCCTCTCTCTCGCTAGTACCAAATGTCCACGAGCATCCACATGACTAGAAAATATTCCCCCTCAAAGATTGACCATGGTCACCCTCAACTAAAGGAGTGGCACACTGAATGAGAGTCTATGTCAGAGCACTAATCGTGCCTAGTGTGTCCGCCTCTACATGTTCCTTCACAATGGAAGGAATAGCAACATGATCCACCCGTGGCTTGCCAATAGGAACTCTAGGTGCTTTAGGGTCACGATGTGCCCCCACTCAATCAAATGATTATCCCCCTCCTCTACCCTAAGAATCTATATAGTCAAAATAATTTGGCACCTCCTTGAGTACAAACTCGCAATAGAGTTTCCTCAAGAAATATATAGGAACCTCATGATTGTTATAGCAAGGTGAATCAAACACCATCCACCATCTCTCTCGAAAATTGTTTTTAATGTATTCATTTAAGCACCAATGAATTGGGAACCTCCTTGTTGTAGTTCGAAGAGTATTTGTGTCCCCTAGTTTTTTAAATAGCTTGCAAATGTCATCTTTTGTGATTTTTTTTCTTTTTTATGTCCGCATAAGATAATTTATTTGCATAATATTATTTTTGTTCTTCTCTTTTATTCCTCCATAAATTAATTTGCCCACTAACTGAGCTTACATGGGTCAAGATTGCTTCCAATGATTTTGCAAGTCTTTCCCTTCCAGGATTTGTACCACTAGAATCTTTTAACCTTGTAAATAAAGATTCTAATTCTTTTTTCCCTCTTTCAATTTGGTCCATCAAATTTTCTTGTGTTCCAGGAGGAGGTTTCTTGATTGGTGGAGGCAATTGAGGTTCATTTTCTTTATCTATTTCTTCATTCATTTCTTCATGAGGAGATGAAGGGTTTGGTTGAGGGAGATTATTTCTTCCTCGCAATTAAAGAAACTAGATTTTAAAATCTTCATTACACACAAATTTTAACAAAACAAATTGCTACAAAACTGAAATTTTAAAATAAATAAGAGGCATGGGCTCTAAAAACACTTACCTCTTCTTTCGGATCAAACTTGACGACGCTATGGAGCCATTTGATGGATGGATAAATGAAAGCAATGGATTCACATGCCTAAGAAAGACTACGTACGCACTTGGGAAGGCTCCTTTTGCTGCAAATGCGGGTTTGAGGAAAGCAAAATGAGCTTTCCAACCCGCAAAAAACACTAAATATGCTTTTTTCAAAGCACGTGCATGCTATAGGGCACACAGACTTTGAAAAACAATAAAAAGTGTTTTTCAAAGCGTGTGCACCCTATAGGGTGCACACACTATGCTTTGGATTTCCCAAGCCTAAGGCTTGGGCAACCCAAGCCATAGGGCATGTAACCTATAGGGGGCACACCCTTTAGTACATACGTACTGTGTTTTATGGGGGACCAAAATGAAAAGTGACACCTTTTTGGTCCCCCATCTTTGTGCATATACCCTAATTTGAAATAAGACATAATTTATATTGGTGGAAAGATGATAATCTCCTTAACAAACCCTTTTTGTTTCATAAATCCCAGGTAAAAATATATCATTACCCACTTGTGAAAAGTCTAGAAAAGGAAGGAAAACTCTAATGATGGTTGAAATGAATGACCAAATATGTGAACTCTAATCTAGCCTAACCATAACTAAGAGAATTCATAAACTATTCAAACATCATATCAATGGGAAACTTCTTTACAAACGCATAAGACAAGGAAAACAAACATAAAACACAACAAATTCCTTCATGAAATGCTTGATTCTATTGTCCTCATATATCCAAGATCTTGTGTGGATAGAATGTGGGTGCCCTTGGGTTTATATCATAAGCACAAGAGGCTATGCAATAATATAAATGGTTTATTGATAAAGGCTATAATAATAGGAATACTATGACTATGGCAATATGATAATGACATGATAGCTATTAACTCTCAAAGGTGCTATTATGCAAGGGCACAAGTTATCCAAAGGTTTCAAATCACAAATGCATTAGGCTCCTAAAGAGGAAAATATGAGGATAAAATGATATTTTAGAGAAGTCTCATAAAAATCAAGGGTCGAGATTAAGAGGTGATGAATGAGTGGTTAGGATTGAAGAGTAGGTGATAGTGAAGGAGATTAAGAGGCATTATAAATGAATGGTTGAGATTAAGTAGTGGTAGAGGATATTGACTTTAGACATAAAATTTAAATGAAGAGACATGTGAAAAGTGTCACAAGCTCAAAATTTAGGGGTTGATTCATGTAATTGAAGGTAATTGATGGAAATGGAAAGAAAAGGATTTAAGAATTTATAAAATAAACAAAGGTATTTATTCCATAAATATGAGAATGAGGGAGATGGAAAATGTGTTAGTTAAATAAAATAAGAATTTATTTAATTTTAAGATAGAAAAAGATAATGAATTATTTAAATAATAATATTTATTTAAATAATAGTAGAAGAAGCTAATTAATTATTTAAATAAATAGAAATATCTAGATTTAATTAATATATCAATTTTCTAATGTCATGAGGACATTTTTAGGTGTCTACATCTTTCCACCTTTGAGACAATGTAGCTTGTCACATTGTTTCTAAAATATTTCTTTCGATTGCTAATACATGCTTGAGTTCAACCCAAAAGAGTAATGGTTATGTCTCCTCAAAGGATTGGGAAAAAATAATTTTGTTGAAACATTTTAGATAATCACTCAAAAAATAAAAGGGACATGTTTAGGTTAAGGGAGGTGTTCAAATGACATTAAAATTAGGTTTACAATGACATAGGACATGCCATAAACATCCATGGAGAGAAAAATTGTCCACCATGACCGATTAGGGTTTATTTGACCAATTAGGGTTACTAAAACTATAAATAGGGTGGAGAGGGGTTCATTTGGCTCATTTTAACTTGAAGGATTAAGTAGAAGATCAAGGAGCTTAGGAAATGAAGAGGCAAGAAGGATGTGAAGAGTTCCATTGGTTGCACATTGATTCAAGTGGGTGTAATGGTGGGCAAGAGCCAAGGACTAAAAAGAGTTGGTAAGTGGGTTTCTACCATCTCGATTTACACTCTTTCTATTTTGATTTATCCTGGTAGATATAGGATAGTCATAGATGTGCACAGATTCTATTTGTACACTTATGAGGGAAAAATCTATACTTTTGGAGTAGAACTACACTTCTAAAGAGGGAAACTATGCTTCTACAATCCTCTACTTTTGAACTCTAAAGTATGCTTTTGTGTTTGACCTATACATATGATGAAAATTATAGGGAGTGTTAGAGGTTGTTGTCACTAATGGAATAAACTTGGAAACCCTTGACAATAGTTGATAAGGGTGGTAAGACTAGTTTATAAATGATATGATAAATGAGAGCTAGTTGATATCTGATTGCAACTTTTAGGGCTAGTTGACAGCTACTAGCATTGATTAGGATTATTTTGCAACTATGCAGGACTAATTAGAGTAGTTTAGAGCAGGTTTGAAATACTTTAGGATGGGTTTACATGGTTTAGGGACAATCCAAAATGGTTTAGGGGTTGGTCAAAATAGTATAAGGTTATACTAAATAGGTTTAGGGTTGATGAAAATGGTTTAGGGTTAGGGAAAATATGTTTAGGGTTGATGAGAATGCTTTAGGGTTTAAGCTCAGATTGATCACAACTAACATGATGAATTTCTTGTAGGATGATGGCCCAATATTAATATTGAGGGAGCACTTCCCACTAACACAAATTAGGATAGGGGAGTTGTCATACGTTGAGAAATACACATTGGGATCCAATGGATTATAGTATGTGATTTGAATACCCAAGATTAGAGTGAACCTAGGTTTGCTATCAAAACTTGCTAAGAGATGACACAGTGAGAATTGCACTTTCCACTTACCAACCAAAGAGATGATAGTGACACTAGAGGATGTGGTTAGGATATAGAGGTTTCTAATTATCAAAGATTTGGTATAGTATGATTTTTAGGGGGATGAGGCTATTCTATGTTGATCCTTTATTGATAAAATTAGGGAGAAAGAAATTTGAGGAGGAAAGATGAGATGGGTCGAGATAATCACCTATGGATCACATTTATTGTGCATGTTAGTAGAAGTAATTAGAGGCTAGATATATCTAAACAAGAGGCCACAATGGTTATCTATTAGCTGAAGGAGGAATCTAGAGAGGATGATGATGGACAAGAATTGATTTTCACGGGGACCCTATTTTTTTTATCTCACTTGTACCATGATCTTCATTACGTGATATATCATGTAGAGTAAACCTGTCAGTTGGGGTTATACTATTACTAGTGTGGGCATGGGAGAACATCATAGTGGCATGAATAGTTCATATCTAGTTTAGAGGTGAAGGAAAAAATTATGTCCATCTATATGCATGCATTACATCTATAACCAAGTTGAGAAAGATGGAGTATTGGAGACACTTGTTAGACTAGGTAGAATCAGTGATTGAAAGGCCACATCTGCATTACAAGGACTAGGAGGAGGATGGAGATGTTCTATTATATTTCTATTTGACATGGTTCTTGATAGGGTGTGTTAGAAACAAGTGAAGCACACACATTTGAGAGGGGTGGGGGTGAAACAGCTGTGTCCCAAAGCTTAAAACCTCAATCAAATCTTAAAATTAAATCTCAGATTTGAATGATGAACATTAAAATAAAGATCACAACATAATAACCATCACATAACACCAAGATTTTTGACCTGGAAACCCTATTAGGGAAAAAAACATGGTGGGTATCAAACCCACAAGATGATGTACTTTGTTAAAAGAACTATATCTAGTTAAGAATAATACAAGAGGAATGCACATGCATTCAAGGACACTTCCTAGAAATCACTTCTCAAATTCAACAAGGGCCATAATTGAGACAACTAAGTTGCACAGTCAACTGGGCATTGATAGTTTTCACCGAGATGAAGTATCTATTAAGTTAATCGAGTGATTTGATTGTTAATCAAGAAGTAGCTGGAAAAGCATTTATTGCATTGCACATAAGATGATTAAGGTTTTTTGGTTATAAATACATGGGAATGAACTCATTTCATCACATTGAATTCAAGAGCAAACCATAGAGAAATAGAGTGATGATTGAGAAACTTTATTCCTAAGATCTCAAAAGATTTGAGTGTTTCAAAGAGCATTTGGAAGCGATTCAGGAAATCTAAGAAGTAATCGAGCAACTAGCGAAAATATTTTCAAAAGTGCTAAATCTACATTCATGATGGCATCAACTTCATGATCCATTCAATCCAAGGAAGAGAAAGGGAAGAATGTAACATTAATCAAGAACTCAACTTACATAGAGCCTAACTATAAACTTCATCAAGAAGTTTCTGCACAAGCCGATGAAAAGGGCACACTTTCTTAGATACCAGCTAGGGTTCTACTGGTGAAAGAAATTAGGTCTTACATACATTACAAAATCTCAAATATTGGCGACTTTGAGCTCCAAGAAACTTACCAAGAACTTTGTACTGATGGAAAACTCAAGGATGAGAACAAACATTTGGAGGTCAAATTGTTAACCAATGCCCTGTATTTTTTGAAAGAGTTTAAAACAGAATGGATAAGGATTTTACTGAGCCGAGTACATGATGAGAAGATGTAGTTGGATGAACCAATGAAGATTACTAAGGAAATCATACATATGGTTACAAGATATCCAACAAATGATAAGGTGAAAGCCCTAAGATGGGTGCAAAGAACAAGATTGAAAAGCTAACTTGAGCAGAATGGGATGACAGAGGCATGATAATTAACACCAAAAGTGACCCTGAGATGAGATTCAGAGCTTATGTCATTGCTTACAAGATATTTCAATCAAGTAGACCAAACATCATTACATGCGGAGCTATTGATATCACACACAAAATTGTGAAGAAGGGTTTGCAACTTGACTTAGCCGAGTTGATGTTGAGACAACTAGAAGAAAACATGCAAACTATCCGAGTCACAAGGTCAAACACATGCAAGTTTGGTTCAATTTTGGTATGTACATTTTTCTGTCAAAAAAAATATTTTCCCTTAGTTGGTAATGTTGAATGGGATGTAAACCAACCAGTTATATTGCAAATTAGTGAGTTCATTAGCAACCTAGACAAGAATTTTGATCTAGTTATGGAAGATTATTTTGGTAAATTCAAGGAAAGAATGCAAAAAAGGACTAGGATTCCTGCAAGTTAGTTGAAAAATATAAGGATGACATCTATTTCCTAGTAGACAATGACACCACCTTGATTAAGGTTGTTGAAATGAGGATAGCTTGGCTACCTCCTATGGAGTATGAGATTGACATAGATCGAGCCACCAAATCAATAAAGGCTCTACTTGTTGAGCCAAAGGAAAAAGATGCCACACGGTTTAGAATTCTTGAAGAAGCTAAGTCTAGAATCAAAATGGGACTTGTAGTAGAGAATATGAGAAGGAAAAATGATAAAATGGTTAAATCTTTGAAGAAATAATTCAGTGTCATAGATGAAGATGATGAGAAATTGGTTGAAGAGGAAACTGAGGAATAGGAACTAGTAGATGAAGATGATGATGAAGAGGCCATCAAGTTTGATGAGCCAGAATAGGTAGATCCACCAAAGGATTCAAAGGAAAAAGGCAAGTAGGTTGAAACTTAAACTCGAACAAGGACAAGGTAAAAAATTGGTAGTACACTACCTCTGAAGAAATGTGTATAAAAAATAACAAGACCAACACCGACTCACGCTTATTAGGAAAGGAGATGATAAAAAGCCTCTACTAAGCTCCCTGAACCAAAAAGGAGAAGAAAAATGATAAGAGGAAACTATGACATAGAATCAAAAGATGAAGACAATGATCAATTTAGAGTTGTGATAAATAAAGGACCACAAACAATTGATGAAGTATTTGAAGAAATAAAGATGACTAGAAGACTCACTACTCCTAAGCTTAATAGGTATTCCAAGCTGAGCACCGAAGATCAAGATAAGATAGAGGAAGCCATCATAGGTATGATGATAAATTTTAAACGAGTTCTAGTTGAGCTTGGAAGAAACATACCAAAAGAGTTATAGACAAAGTGTCTACAAGATGGACTTATGCACTTTAGAATGAGAAGAGAATGAGAGAAAGGTCATTAATTCTAGCCAAGCTAGATTTCTCTATTCTTGAGATTGATGTTGCCTTGCAACAACATTTAGGTAAATTTTTTATGAAGGTAAGAAAATTTAATATTTTACAAGGTAAAATTCAAGAGGTAGATGATGAAAGTAGAAGGATCTAGACTAAAAATATCATTCCATTGGAACAAACCAAGGCAATTGCACCTACAATTGACATCAAGAAACATCTACCAAGCTCACAAGAAGGTATACCAATAGATGTTGAGGATGAACCAATTCACATCTCTGATACTGAGTAGACCGAGGAGGAAACATATGATGAAGATTTCATCATTGCTATTGAGAATGTAATGGAAGACATCTCGGAGATGCTAAAAACATTAACGAGAGAAGAAATTTTGATTGAAGATATCATAGAAGGAGACCCTGACGATGAAGAAAAGGAGGATGAAGTAATAACTACTAATACCAAGAACCTTGAAGAAGAAGAAGCAATCAAGGTAGAAAGATAAATGGTACCAGTAAATTTACCTATTCTAGTACAAGCTATAAACATATCTAGTGAGCACCAGACTAAGGAAGCTACACCCAAGAAAGAAAAAGACACAACTAAAGACAAGGGTGAGGAGACAGGTGAAGAGACTGAGCATAGTGGTGAAGCTACACAAGGTGAAAAACACACCAAGACCATTGATGCAATTGAAAATGATCAAGGAACATAGATTGAGAATACGGTAGACACTTCTACCACAAACATCAGATACCAGCCCCAACACCACATATTACAAAATATACAACAAGGAAGAATAAAGAAGAAGATAAATTCATCGAGCCTCCCAAGCCAAATGTGGAGCATAAGGTTCAAGTTTCAATTGCACAATCTCCTACATCAAGTGTGCAAGATAAGAAGAAGAAGAGAAAACATGGAAGTAAGGGTTCAATCACACTTGATGAGGTAATTGAAATTCCTTCATGTGACTTGAGGAAACTTGACCAAGAAGCTCTAAGAAAATATGGAGAGATATGCACTTGAAAAGAAGGTCAAGAGAAGTTGAAGCAAGAACATAAAAACACTAAGGTGCTAGATGATGTCAAGGAGATACTAATGCAAGTTGTACACATTGTCAATGTAGATGAAACAATACCCATCATTAACCAACTTGCACTTCTCACATATACAATCAATGGACCTACTACTGATGCCAAGAAGATTATTGAAGAGAGAGAGAAAAAGAAGATTAAGTATAAATTAACTAAGAAAATCAGCCAAGTAGTGGAAATTAATAACGTAAAACTTTATGAAGTAGTAACAAAATGATGCACGAGCATCCTAGGATTCTTGGCAATCCTGTATCGACCAAAAATATGTTTGTCTTTGAAGGTAGATTGTTACTTTTGATCTTGGTTTGGTGGAATTCTTGCTTGGTTTGGGAGACTGGTTGCTTGATTTTTGTGGTTGCCGAGGTTCTCAGTCTCTTAAGAATTCTTGGTAACTGAAGGCATCGGTTTCCTAATGCTCGGTGATAACTACATTTCTCAGTCATGCTTGGCATGGTCGATTGACTGGCACTCTGTTATTTCTTCTATGGCTCGATGTTCTTTCTTACCGACTGGCCTTGTTGGATGAATCGGCTTGGCCAACTAGTGTATTTAATTTGGGTCACACTCCTTGTGTTATGGATTGACCGTTGGATGTGTGGGGACCTAGATCTAGCATGTTGCACTCTTCTATGTGGATCTGATGACCATTGGGGCCATCTTAGAAAGTTTATTTATTTTGTAAGGCTATTTGAGAGTTGACTGATGTTTTAGCATTTAATATTTGTTTGGGTGGGTTAATTGTTTCATCAGTTGACTAGTGGTTGGGATTCAATATTTATAGGATGTTTGGATAGATTTTTAGGGAGAGGATGATCAGGAAGTTAGAGAGTTAGTAACCTGTGAGCTTAGGACAGGAAGATTGCTTGGAAGTTGGAGTACAAGTTTAGATCTTTCTCAGGTGCCTACCAGTGTACTGTGTGTTGTAGACCTAGGCTAGTTGAATGCTAATGTTGTGGAAAAGATTTGGATCCTACGAGATCTTGTAGACTGATAATTACTTTGTATCTAGCTATAACCGGGAAGGCCTTACATCTTGACACATTACATGTAATCAGTGATTTGATGAATAAAGATTTTTGTTCTATATCAGATCTTGTGTTGTTCTTGTGTATTGGTTTGGCTACAAGGTCAGTCAATCCTTAATTGGATTCACCAACCTTGCTTGCATCAAGTGGTATCAAAGCCAAGTTTGTTCCCATTCGAGCAAAGTTTGTTCTTGTTGGAACTGAGTGGATCTTGTGTATCTAGATCTCGATTTGAAGATGCCGTCGAGGAGAAACCATGAGATCTTAGAGGAATAAGTTGCTGGAGAATTCAGTCTTGATGATTTTAGGGCCTTGCAGAAACAAGTGCAAGACCTACAAGAGGAATTAAGAAGGAAGAAGCCTACCTTGAAAGAGGATAGTGATGATGAATCTAAGGAAGATCATTTTGAAGAAGCTATAGAAGAAGGTAGAGATCCAGAGGAGAATAGAATCCTGAAAACTATGTCTAAGATTGGAAGGAGACCTAAGATTGAAATTTCTACATTTGTTGGAAGCCTTAGGCCTGAAGAATTAATTGATTGGATCAGTGAGATTGATGAATACTTTGAGTATGAAGAAATAGAAGATCCTAATAGGGTTATATTTTCAAAGACTAAGTTGAAGGGTCATGCAAATATTTGGTGGAGAGAAGTTTAGTTGGAGAGAGGTAGAAGAGGAAAAGAAAAGATCACTAAGTGGAACCAAATGGTTGAAAAGTTGAAGGAATTCATTCTGGTAGATTATGAATTCAAAATGTTTAAGAAGATGCAAGCTTTGAAGCAGACTAACAAATTGGTACAGGAGTATACCGAGGAGTTTTATAGAATCTTGATTAGGACTGGTCATTCTGAAGCTGATAAAGAGAAGTTTGCTAGGTATATCTATGGTTTGAGACCTAGTATTCAAGAAGAATTACTTACTATTCAGATGAAAACAATAGGAGATGCTTATCAGATGGCATTGAAGATTGAAGAGAAGCTGAATAATAAGTTTGAAGGTAGATAGAAAAATAGGAACTGAGGTGGTAAAACTGGTGAGACAGTTGTTGAAGGTAATGTGCCAGAAAACCCTAAGCCTGATATTGGATCTAGCAATGGTCAAGTTACTAAGAATGATGGACAAAGAGGAAGGTGGAAGAATGAGTTCACTGGTACTTGTTATAACTGTGGTGAAATTGGTCATAGAAGTTGGCAGTGTTCTAAGAAAAGAGTTGCATTAGTTGCTGAAGGAGACATTGAGAATGTTCTAGAGAAAGGTGAATGACCTATCACCAGAAGGTTAGTTGCAAATGTCTTTTAACTGGTGCAAAGAAGAAATTTGTTCAAAAGTAAATGTAAGTGCAAAAACAAGGTATGTAATGTCCTAGTTGATGGTGGCATTTCTAAGAACTTTGTTTCAGAAGAGATGGTTAGTAAATTGGATTTGAAAAGGAGGAAGCATCCTAATCCTTATCAAATTAGTTGGATACAAGATGTTTCTAAGGTTAGAGTTGAAGAACAATGCTTGGTTAATTTCTAGATTGGATCTTACCAGGATGAGATATTGTGTGATGTGTTGCCTATGGATGTCTGTCATTTGTTGCTTGGTAGACCTTGGCAGTTTGAGAGAAATGTGTTGTTTGATGGTCGTGCTAACACTTATGTGGTTAGGCATGAAGGAGCTCGGCATAAGCTGATACCTTTACAATAGGCTGGGACTAAGAGATGTAGAGTCATCATGTGTTGTCCATGTGGTGATGACAAACCTCAAGAGCGAAAGGTTGAGGAACTAGTTTCTACAAAATGTAGTTTGAAGGAGACGAAGAATGACATATCTAAAGATTTTGTTGAGATAAAGAGGCAGATGATCTTTCTGATAGAAATGGTACAACAAATGATGACATTTATGACATAGAGAGATGTAGATGATACTGAATTGATTGAGGAGGATGAACCTTACCAAGGCACTGATGTGGTCGGTAATGGTTTGATTCGGTTGCTATCAGTTGTAGACCAGAAATATAAGAGAGGTGGAAAGCAGAAGAACTTGCTGCAAAAGACAAGGGATGAAGTGAAGACTGTATGCACCCTAAAATGGTCACCTAGACTTTGGGCCCCATTTATTCGATTTATCAATCTTGAATCAGTTTTATCAATAATCAATATTTTCAACAATATTAATCTCTTGATCAAGTCTTAATTTTGATCATATATTGGATTTTTATCCTTGGGCTAACCATTTATCCTAAGTCTTTATTTAATTAAAAGGAATATTTCCTCCCCTTTTGATTAAATAAAAAGCCCCACTTTCCTCTTATCCTAAGTTGCACAAATAAAGTATTATTCATATTTTACAAAAAGGAAAAAAGCACTTTTTGTCTCACATGAGGCTCAAAAGTCAACACTTCACTCTCATTGGAGGATACTTGTGCACATGGATTGCTCCTCTTTCAACCTCCACCACCGATTAAGACTTTTTGCCTCTTAATCTCAATGGTCCATTTCTTTGCATTTCTTATAAAAGGAGAGCTCTCTCCTCCATTTGCATATACCATGTTTTTATGCTAATGTTATGCTGCAGGTTTTAGGTGCATTTGGAGCTTTTGAGGATATTGAAGACTTGTTGCTTTCATCATTTAGTTGCATGTTTTCTTTCATAGTTTCATAATCATAGCATTCATAGTATAGATTTTATTTTATGCAATAGAATAAACTCACATAGTCTAAATAGGAGGCATTGTAATCCATTGCTACTTCCTTTCATAGATTAGTTGCATTGTACTTTCCTTTCATAGCTTAGATTGCATTCTCATTTAGATTTTCATTGCATTTCATATTTGATTCTTGGAGATATTGGCATTGTTGCCCTTGTCTTCATTTAAATCTTTCATTGTATGGTTGACTAGCAAGGTCACAAGTTTGTAACTCTAGCTGAGAGAAAATTTATCATAGTCCCTTGCAACTTTATGCATAGAGAGCTATGAGCCGCTTTGTGAGGCCTCATTCTTGAGCAACCTTGCATGTAATGGTTCATAGAAGTGCACCATTTTAGTGTGTACATTTCTCTACTTGTCAAAAGAGCATCCCCATGTAGCTCTACTTGTCAAAGGGGAATTAGAAAAATTTTTGAGAGCTGGATTCATTAGAGCCATCGATTATGCAGAATGGATCTCCAACATAGTACTAGTTTCCAAACATGATGGGTCCATTTGTGTCTGCACAAATTTTAGAGATTTAAACAAAGCATGCCCAAAGGATGATTTTTCACTTCCAAACATTGACATGATAGTGGACATGATAGTGGGCTATGACATATACTCTCTAATGGATGGTTTCTCAGGGTATAACCAAATTAAAATAGCTCTCGAAGATCAAGAGAAAACAACATTCACATGTGCATGGGGAAATTATTGCTGGAATGTCATGCCATTTGGATTAAAGAATGTGGGAGCAACCTACCAAAGAGCTATGACCACTATCTTTCATGATATGATGCACAAAAACATGGAAGATTATGTGGATGATACCCTGGCAAAATCAAGACAACGGGACACACACCTCGATGATCTGGAAGTAATTCTAGATCGCATGGAATAGTTTCAACTCAGATTGAATCCAAAGAAGTGCGCATTTGGTGTCACCTCAGGAAAACTTTTAGGATTCATAATATCAGCAAAAGGTATCGAGGTTGACCCCGAAAAGGTCCAAGCAATTCTAGATATGCCACCTCCTCAAAATATCATCCAAATGAGAAGTCTTCAGGGATGTCTTCAATCGATTAGGAGGTTTATTTCTTAGCTTGCAGATAGAGTGTAACCCTTTAATAAGACATTGCATAAGGGTGCTTCTTGTGTTTGGAATGAGGATTGTCAAAAGAGCCTAGATCAGATCAAACAATACTTTGCTAATCCTCTGATCCTAATGCCTCGTATTCCAAGGAAACCATTGATCCTATATATTTCAGCTACAGACACTTCCTTGGGGGCATTATTGGCTCAAACAGATGATACTGGGAAAGAACGGGCCATATACTATATCAACCGTACTCTCATCTCCTATGAGATCAATTACAATAATATTGAGAGGTCTTGTCTTGCAGTGGTGTTTGCTTCTCAAAAGTTGCGCCACTACATGCTTGCTCACACCATACATTTGGTTGCCAAAATTGATCCTCTTAAATACTTGCTTAGTAAGGCTTCTCACGGGTAGACTTGCTAAATGGATGATGGTCCTCACTGAATTTGACATAGAGTACGTTGAAAGGAAGGCCATAAAAGGGCAAGCTATTGCTGACCAATTAGTTGATTTCCCAATTTAGGATAGTATGCCGCTCCAAGTGGAATTCCCAGACGAACACATCTTGTATACAACTACTCGCACTTGGAAAATGTTCTTTGATGGTTCCCACATGCAAAATGGATCAAGTGCTGGAGTGTTATTTGTTTCTCCACATGGGTAAAATATTCCAAAGTCTTATAAACTTTTATTCCCATGTACCAATAATATTGCAGAATATGAAGCTTTAACTAATGGCTTGAGGATGGCTATAGAATGGAACATCATAGAATTACATGTCTTTGGGGATTCCCAGTTAATCATCAACCAAGTCAATGAGGAGTATCAAACCAAGGATGATAAATTGATACCCTACAAAAAGATGGTTGATTCTTTGAGATGCTATTTCACCTTTGTGACGTTTCAACAGATCCCTAGGAAAGAGAACAAAGCTGCAGATGCCATGGCCACATTAGCTTCCCTTCTTCAGTTGGAGACACATGAATCCAGATTTGAATTCCTGGTGGAAGAGCTACACCATCCCATCTTTGACTCATCTGAAAGCCATGTCATTTGTACCATTGTCACACATGAGTCTTCCCGATATGGTGCTATCTATTCATATCTTCGTGATGGCATCATTCCCGACACATTCAACTGTTCTGAATGCTAAAACCTCATCCGTAATGCCTCTCACCACACCCTCATCTCTGGTGATTTATATAGGAGGGGTTTAGATGGGATGCTCCTTAGGTGCTTGGAAAAGGAGGAATCCAACCAAGCGTTAGCTGACATCCACGAGGGCATTTGTGGTGGACATTCTAATGGTCTTGCCATGGCCCGGAGGTTGCTTAGGGTGGGATATTATTGGCCCACAATGCAGATAGACGCGGTCACCTTTGCTAAGTCATGTGAAAAATGTCAGAAACATAGAAACCTGATTCATGCTCCAGGTAGGGAGCTGATCCCTTCTGTTTCTCATTGGCCATTTCAGCGCTGGGCCTTTGATCTGGTTGGGCAGATTCATCCCAACTCATCAGGTGGACACAAGTTCATTATTACTACCACTGACTACTTCACAAAATGGGTGGAAGCTGTGCCACTTTCTGTTGCTTCAGGAAGGACCATTTCTTTATTCATCTTGAATCATATTATTTGCTGATTTGGAGTGCCTTCTGAGATCATTACTGACAATGGAGGCCAATTTAAGAATAAGGACCTAAAGCATCTATGCAAAAAGTTTAAAATCAAGCAACATTGGTCCTCCATCTATTTTCCACAGGGAAACAGACACGCCAAAGCCTCTAACAAAACCATTCTTAAGATTCTTCATAGGACAGCACACAAGAATGGTAGGGATTGGCACTTACAAATCAATCCAGCACTATGGGCTTACAGAACAAGCATTCGCACACCTACAGGAGCCACTCCTTTTTCTCTCACCTATGGCACAAAAGTAGTATTGCCTTTAGAAGTCGAGATACCATCACTTAGAGTCTCACTCAAAGGTTTAATTATAGATGAGGATTACCACGCCATGAGGTTGCGGGAACTAGAACTTCTAGATGAGAAGTGTAAAGCTTCCTTTGATCATATGAGAGTGTATCCGAAGCGTATGTCCAAGGCATTCAACAAAAAGGTTCGCCCTAGAGAATTTCAAATAGGTGATCTCATTTTGTGAGAGAACCCTAAGAACCAACAGAACATAGAACAAAAGGGCAAGTTTGAACCTAACTGGCTTGGACCATATGTCATCACAGCTGGTTTTGGTACTGGTGCGTATTTACTGTCAGATCCTGATGGAGAACAGCTCCCTAATCCCATCAACATTGTGCACCTCAAGAAGTTCTATCCTTGATGCCCATTCTATCTGGGGGCATCCTTTGTACATATTTTATGATACTAAAAAAATACCAAAAAAATTCATATATGATGCTGAAAAAATCTTAAAAAGTATAAAAAGTCCTAAAAAATACAAAAAAAATAAATAAATTCAAAAATCCAAAAAAATGAAAAAATGAAAAAAGATTCCAAGTGGTGAAAACCTAGAAACAGGTGCTACTTGAGGCCTTTGCACCCCTATTTGTTAGCATGCATCCTCGACACTGACCCTTTCTCCATCATACCCTGACCTTATTTGGCTTAGTCTGGAATTGGTTTGTGTCTTTGTCTAGGGGGCATAACTGTTAGCAGTGATCTTTTAGGTGCGTTTGTCTCTTGGGGCATTTCACAACAAGTGTTTTTCAACACCACCCCAAATAGTGTTTTTCAACACTACCCTTGCGTCAAGTGTTTCTTAACACTTATCAGATGTCTTACCCAACAGTCTCGTATGATGTGATATTTCTCACTAAGCAGATATGATACTCAGAGTTTGACTCTATGACCAACACACACACACTTAAACAATCAACTCGTTTGAGATATGTTGACTTTATTTTTCTTTGTGTGCTGTCTATGAGGATTTCTTTGATGAGTGGTCTCTCCCTGAGAAGTTTTCGATGATGCATAGCTAGAAGACTGAGGGTATGAGAACATGTTTTCTTTCTTTATCTGCTTGAGGGTATATTTTGATCCTAACTGTCATGAGCATTTATGCTGGTCCTACTTGACACTATGGATTGACAAGGTATTACCCTTGACTATTTTGTGAGTGCATGCTTTTAGTTATCCTGACTTTCATGTCTCTTGATACAAGCATAATCTTGCCATATCAAACGTAGGTAATCTCACTGCACTAGTCATCTTGACCTACATGTCTTTGGTGCCTAGGTGGGATTTCCACATTCCTATCTGATATAGATCATATTCAGATCCACATAGTTATGCTAGTGTGCATTGTATGATCTTATGATGCTACCAATAATGCTCGATGATGATAATTAGATGTCTATAAGCATTGTGACCTTGCAAGTCAACCACTTTCATAGTAGCTTGCATTTTTAGGGTCATGTTAGTTTAGTTTTGCATCTTGCGTATGGAGAGAGCTCTCCTCTTTCATCTTACGTGGACCTGTCAGTCGACTGCGCTCACCTTTTCTTCTTCTCGATCATGTCTTTCACTCCTTGTCATCTCGAACCCATTCCTATTCATCACAAGGGGTTAATCATATCATCATATCTATATCAAAACTGTCATTTTCAAGAAACATGATTCTATATCATATACATGAGAATTAAACATACATCTATGAGAGAGAACATACATAAGCATATACATAAGCATTTTGAGCAAAATGACAAAACAATATACATAAATTGATACATCCATCACAAGTGAGACAAATACACATGATACATCGAACATCCAGTAATCTCATAAATCTATAACAATGTCATGATATACAATACAATATGAGATCCCAAAATCTGGATCAAAAATCTCAGGATATGTCCAAAACATCTAAACCTAAGACTCGCTACCACCCTCGTGAGGAGCTCATGGTGGTGGAGGAGGCATAGCTCTCCTATCGAGTACCACATCTGATACCCCTGCCCTCTGAGAGTATGATGGCACTCTCTCACCCTCTGGGACGGCCTGCAGGTAGAGTCCGTGATAGTAGGCTACTCTCACTGACTCCCATCGGAGCTCCAGTGCATCTACCTGTGCCATCACCTCACAGCGTGCTATCTTTGCCCTGAGATCAGCTATCTGCTAATCTCACTCTACCCTCAGATCCAGTAGCTGCTAATCTCTCATGGCTATAGTAATCCAAAGCTATTGTATCTCTACCTCCTGAGGCTGTATTTGGGCTCTCAGATCATCCCCATTTGTAGGCTGATCCTACTGTGTCTCCACCTACCGGTGATCTGGTCTCACCTCATCCTTGGGCGTCGCTGATCTCTATCCTCGTGACCATTTCCAGACACCTAATCTCAACCCCTCTCCTCTCTCCATCCTCCTCCCTCTCCCTCTCCCACCATCTCCTCCATCCCCTCCCTCCCCTCTGTCCCCTCTGTCTCCTCTGTCTCCCCTGCCATCCCCTCCGTCTCCTCCCTGCGCTGGTACCTATGCATCTAGTACTATAAACTGAGAGAATGGCACCCTCTGCCGCTCTGCCCTATAGGCTGCATCAGCCCCTGCATCTGCCACATCTAGGAAATACTCTCAGGGCTCACTCCTGATACCTGCTATCTCTGTGACAGCTTGCTGATAGTCCAACATGGGTAGCCACCCATGACCCTCCTTGGCTCTGGCCCTAGCATATGTGGTAGTCTCTGTCGAGACTTGCTGCTGCCTCCCGAACTGCCACCATACCTGAGTGATGCAGAATCTCTCAACTATCTCTGCATACCGACCTACTAGTGGTCGAGTGCACAACATGTAACTCAGCTCATCAGCTGCATCTCCCCAGACCTCCACCTCCCTGTATGGCCTCTATGTGAATGAGGCCATCTCATCTAAAATCTGCCTGTAGTAAATCACATCCCCACTATGGGCATGTGATATGAACTCGAGATACCTGTAGATGAAGGGGTACCTCCTCTCCCTCGGCTGAACCCTGGGACGCACCACAGCGATGTGCTTCCACGCCCACACCTGTGCCAGGATGGCACTGCATGCCCATGTCTGACCGTCTCTATAGATGATCTCGTGCAACTCATGGTACATCTCTACCAATATGGCAGGACCCCATGCCATCCGTCGAGGCCTGCCTACCAAATCAACCAATAATCAAGCCCATCCGAGCGGGAATCCCTTCTGACTGCGATCAGTCATCAGGATCTGTGAGATAATGGATGCCACTATACATGGCACTGGGTAGTCTCTGCCAAAATCATCTATCAGCCTCTCCCAGCTGATATGCCTATCCAGAATAGTGACATCTTAGAACATCTCTTGAACTAGTCGGTGCCCCTTAGTGGCATCTTGATCATAGTACACCTGTGCCAACAAACAAATCATGTCAGTTTTCATCATATGAAAATATTACTTTTATGATTTTATCTCAAAACATGATTATACTCACCGGCTCGCCATGACATGGCACTCGTAAGATCCTGTAGACGTCCTCTAAGGTGATCGACGCCTCTCCAGTAGGTAGGTGGAAGGTGTTGTGCTCGCTATGCCATCTCTCGGCAAGAGCAGTCAACAACCCATGGTCCGCTCTGATGTATGGGTATCTCAACAAATATCTGAATCCCATCGCTCTGATGTCGGCATTGCTCGGATCGTCTAGATCTCAGACACATCTCAATCCTATCACCTTCGACGCTCCGATGATCAGCGCTAAAAAAACCTCCTACAAGCCAAAACCAAGCCAGTTGCTAGCACATATCATGATGGATGTCTAAAAACTCAGTATAAAACATCTCTAAAGTGTAACATTGTCTAGACCCATGTCATTTTTGCTCAAAAATACGTTAAATATCAAATTTTCAAACTGGGTGATATTATTTTTTGGAGAAGTATCACGCAATACTTCTCCCTATAGCGGGGCGATATACCTTATGCCGCGCGATACTTCACCCGGTATCGTGTGATCTTTCACCCAGTATCAGGCGATACTGGTGCCTTAGGTCGTGCGATACTTTAGGGACCCGCGAAGTATCGCGCAACATTTCTCCTCAAAGGGCGCGATACTTCTAAAGTATCGCGTGATAGTTCGCTCAGTCAAAATTTTTGAAATTTAAAAATTTGAAAAACGTGCTAAAAAAAGCTATTAAATGCAAAAAATGACTCAAAAAGCTCGAGTTTTTTCGAAAACATACTGGGGCAGGATAGTGTGGTGGCTGGTTGTGCAATCGGGCGCGCTCAAATCGATGCCTATGGATGGGAACTCCTACTTGCTGGGCCATTTTCTCTCTCTAAAGCTCTGAAAATTCTCAAATCGCTAAAAGACAAATGACTTTTGAAAATGACATTTTGACCCCTTTTATAGGCTTTTGACTTTTTTACCTCATTTTCAAAACACCTTAGAATTGTGCAAAAATTGCACCCCTAGCTAATTTCGACGTCCTGGATCCATTTCTGGGCTCAAAATCAAAATCTGAGGTCATCTTCATAGTCAAAATCATGTTTCAAAATCTTCCCTTCTTCTGCGCAGTTGACTGATCTTTTGAGGCCTAATCCTTCGATCTTTGTTGGGGCATCGTCATTTCTTCATTTCCATGTCTTCCAAACTTCTAGTCTTTCATTCATATTCATTTCATTCCCTCCTTTCTCATGTTTGACTGCATCTTTTCAGTCCGGCTGGGGCATGATTTCATTGCCTAATGGTTAACCTATTTGACCCTTACCTTCGATTATGATTTCATTCTGATTTGATCAACCTTATCAATTCGCTGTTCTCCTCTCTACCTGATTTCAATTTTGATTCCAAGGGGGCAGTACTTATGGGATTCTCATCCCCAATTGCTTGATTTTCCTGATTCAGACATCTCTTGTGAGCTTTCTCTCAAATTTGAGATTCTTATCTCTTACTTTGAATGTGATCCCGAATCGACCTCATGTTCAAAGGCCTTTTGTTTATGCTTTGTCCGAATATGATCCCAAATCGACCTCATAACTGAGTTGTTTTGTGATCCCAAATTGATCTCATATTTCAACTTCATTCTTTGACTACATGTGTTCCCAAATAAATCACACATTAGTCAAAGAGGGGCAAATGTATGCACCCTAAAATGGTCGCCTAGACTTTGGGCCCCATTTATTCGATTTATCAATCTTGAATCAGTTTTATCAATAATCAATATTTTCAACAATATTAATCTCTTGATCAAGTCTTAATTTCGATCATATATTGGATTTTTATCCTTGGGCTAACCATTTATCCTAAGTTTTTATTTAATTAAAAGGAATATTTCCTCCCCTTTTGATTAAATAAAAAGCCCCACTTTCCTCTTATCCTAAGTTGCACAAATAAAGTATTATTCATATTTTACAAAAAGGAAAAAAGCACTTTTTGTCTCACATGAGGCTCAAAAGTCAACACTTCACTCTCATTGGAGGATACTTGTGCACATGGATTTCTCCTCTTTCAACCTCCACCACCGATTAAGAATTTTTGCCTCTTAATCTCAATGGTCCATTTCTTTGCATTTCTTATAAAAGGAGAGCTCTCTCCTCCATTTGCATATACCATGTTTTTATGCTAATGTTATGCTGCAGGTTTTAGGTATATTTGGAACTTTTGAGGATATTGAAGACTTGTTGCTTTCATCATTTAGTTGCATGTTTGCTTTCATAGTTGCATAATCATGGCATTCATAGTATATATTTTTTTTTTATGCAATAGAATAAACTCACATAGTCTAAATAGGAGGCATTGTAATCCATTGCTACTTCTTTTCATAGATTAGTTGCATTGTACTTTCCTTTCATAGCTTGGATTGCATTCTCATTTAGATTTGCATTGCATTGCATATTTGATTCTTGGAGATATTGGCATTTTTGCCCTTGTCTTCATTTAAATCTCTCATTGTATGGTTGACTAGCAAGGTCACAAGTTTGTAACTCTAGATGAGAGAAAATTTATCATAGTCCCTTGCAACTCCATGCATAGAGAGCTATGAGCCGCTTTGTGAGGCCTCATTCTTGAGCAACCTTGCATGTAATGGTTCATAGAGGTGCACCATTTTAGTGTGTACAAAGACTACTTGGAATGAAGGACAAGATGAGATATGGGTTAGGAACATATTCGGCATACCTATTTTGATTCCCTTGAGGTGTTCCTGATTTCCCTATCAGGAAATCTTTCTTACCCAGGGTGTCTGATGTAGGAGCATCCTAGAATTCTGGGCAATCCTATATTGACCAAAAATATGTTTGTCTTTGAAGGTAGATTATTATTTTTGATTTTGGTTTGGTGGAATTCTTGCTCAGTTTGGGAGATTGGTTGCTCAGTTTCTATGGTTGTTGGGGTGCTTAGTCTCTTAAGAATGCTTGGTAACTAAAGGCATTAGTTTCCTGATGCTTGGTGATAACTACATTGCTCGGTCATTCTTGGCATGGTCGGTTGACTAGCGCTTAGTTATTTCCTTTATGGCTCGGTGTTCTTTCTTACCGATTGGCCTTGTTAGATGAATTGGCTTGGCCGACTAGTGTATTTAATTTAGGTTGTGCTCCTCATGTTATGGATTGACCGTTGGATGTGTGGGGACCTAGATTAGGTGTGTTGCACTCTTCTATATGGATCTGATGATCGTTGGGGCCATCTTGGAGAGTTTATTTATTTTGTAAGGCTATTTGAGAGTCGATTGATGTTTTAGCATTTAATATTTATTTGGGTGCGTTAATTGTTTCATCAGCCAACTAGTGGCTGGGATTCAGTATTTATAGGATGTTTGGATAGATGTTTAGGGAGAGGATGATCATGAAGTTAGAGAGTTAGTAGCCTGCGAGCTTAGGACAGGAAGATTGCTTGGAAGTTGGAGTACAAGTTTAGATCTTTCCTGGGTACCTACTAGTGTACTATGTGTTGCAGACCTAGGCTAGCTGAATGTTGATGTTGTGGAAAATATTTGGATCCTGCAAGATCTTGCAGACTGATAATTGCTTTGTATCTAGCCATAACTAGGAAGGCCTTATAGCCCGACACATTGCATGTAATCAGTGATTTGATGAATAAAGATTTCTGTTCTATATCAGATCTTGTGTTGTTCTTGTGTATTTTTGTTGCGTATTGGTTTGGTTGCAAGGTCGGTTAGTCCTTAATTGGATTCACCAACCTTGCTTGCATGACAAAATGAGAAAGTATTATCTAAAAGTTTATTACAATTTTGCAAAATTTATGCACTTTAGTTTGTTTCACTACTGAGGTTAGTGAAAAGATGAAGATACTTGATGAAGATCTCAAGTTAAGTGAAAATAGTCTCACAACCGAGCCTCATGCATTTCATGTGCATTATGCCAAAGTTACACACATTCAATGGTTGATACTATAATTGAGGAAAGAAGAGGATAGAATCAGAGAATAGGTAACCAAGTTACATGTCGAGTTACTACCACACTTAGAGGTGATGCAGAAACACATGAAGAAGGAAAAGAAATTGATTTCCACGCTTGAGATATTAGTGACATAAAATATTTTTGACATGCATGCACAAGTAGGCTTAAAGCAGATTGCTCTAGAAAATCTAAAAGAGGAATGGGAAAACCTCATGGCCAACCTCAAGAAAACCCATCAGAATATGTTTGATAAGTTGTAAGTACATTTTTGACATTACTTTCAAAAAAGGGGGAAATATATGTATATATATATATTATATATTTACTTTACATCGAGAGCATGTTCAAAGGGGGAGTTCACACATTTTTGAGTTTTTAAATTTTCAAGTCCAAATCTTTGTAGTCAGCATCCACATATATGTTTTTGATACTAATGCCAAAGGGGGAGAATGTTACTCCTAATTGCATTAAGATTTGTCATTAGTATCATTCATATAGTCGGTAACCAGAGCAATTAGTTCAGTTGGTCATAACTACATGATGCATAGTCACTGAAGACAAAGATTACTGAGTATAGTAGTCACCAAGAACATAGGATTATCAAGCACCAGTATTATACTGAGACAAAAAGATAACATTTATCGAGTAATCCAGAGTTGTCATAAAATTTTGGAAAGACATAGAAATCAAAGCAAACAAATTTTACTGAGCTGGAAAATGGTTTACCAATATTGAGGTGAAAATTAAATATGGATGTAATCATTTAAGGATTGATGATCCCTATTTAATGATGTTTTATGTTATTCACTTGGACCGTTGATCTTGATATTGTCAACCCTAATTAGGTCAAATCATTTTGTTATAAGAATTGTCAAGATCTCATTTTGATATCTATCACATATGAAGTAGCCCCCATTGGGAGACATTTGAAGATCTAACAGGATTATGTTGAAGGATTTGATAGAGTATTCAATTTTATCAGAAATAGTTTAAAGGCTACTGAGCAGTATTGAAGGACACATTCATCACATTAAAGTGATTTCTTAATTGTACTTAAAGGATCTGATATCCAACAAAGTTAGTTTCTATCCATAGATCAATTTCACTATTACTCTCTAGCAATTGTAGAAGACTTGAAATATCCTAACAAAGTAGACTTAACAGTCTTATGTAAAATCTCTTAACCGAGTGCACACTTGAAGAGTGTTTCTAAAATCCTCTAACCAGGTAGATCTAGCTGATCTTTTTGTTACTCCTAACAGGGTAAGATCACCAAAAGTGATCAATCTTTATAGCCTTAACCAACAACTTTATTTACTGCAGTAGTGAAGCTTTGTGGGTTCGATCCCACCATATTTTTTTTACCTTCTAACAAGGGTTTGTGTGATACCAAGATACATGTGTTATGTGTATGAAGTTTCATGTATGCATATTTGATTAGATTAGAAGTATCTATATTTTAATTATGTTATTGAATGAATGGAGAGAGTAAATACTACAGTCAGTTAATGAATTACATTGATACAAGGATTTGGTTAAAAAAGTTTTCAGGGTTACTGATTCACCCCTCCCCTCTCAGTAACTCACCTTTCCATAATACCAACACGAGGTACCAACTATGCTATATCTAGTCCACATAGGTGAAATGAATCTTCTGACTCCCATCCTAGTCAAGACCTTAATCAAGTACTTATTTAGGCATGGGTGAGGCACACATTATATTATTAATTTATTTTAAAGCTCTCAATGTTTTTAAGTTATGTCTTTATTAAGTAACTTGTAAGGGATATCTAGGTAGCCACTTCTGGGCTCTGACACCTCCAAAATAAGCTAATTTCCATCTATACATTCAGATAACCTACCCTAATGCTCCAACCAAAAATAACAAAGAGAAGAATGAACCGAAATCACAAAAGATTCTCATAAATCATAAACCACAATAATAACCAAAGTAAAATAATGGAGCATAGTAGAGAATAAGACATCCTATACAAGAATCAAATAGTCCATCCCAATATAGACATTACCAAAGATCATCTATCCCATAAAGGATATCTCAAAGGTACCAATAATCCAAAGAGTCTCATATCATAAGACCAACGATAATCACAACATCAATGACATCCATATTTAAACATGGAGTAACATAATCCATTAAAATAATAAGCCAGAACGTAGAAAAATCATAGTAGAGAACATAAGATGACCAAGTAAATATGACTTAATCATCATAACAGTCATCACCTTTTGGTCAACTGAAATAAACATCGAGACACAATACAACATATGAGATCACTCACATATATCACATAATCATACATGATCCAATCGAGACTTCAAAATAGTTATAAAGAATCTCCACATAAAATTAGAGATCAACAGAAAAACACTTCAAAGCCTCTAATATACAATTTCTAAAAGTCAACGTAATTTCCCCAAATAAACAACATCAAACAAGGCTTGATAAAATATACTAAGTAGTCAAACCATAACACAAGTCTCAGTTGTTTAAGAACAGTCAATTTTGTTTACTAAAGTCTATTTTGACTTATTAAGAAAATATTTATTTAAAATCTCATGCATACATACTTTTTAAATAAGTATTGAAATAAAATCTCCATGCATATCAAAACAACATGTATTTAATAATAAAATAATATTATTAATTTTCCAAATATAAATATAAATGAAAATATTAATATTAAAACCCGCATGTAAAAAATATCAATTAATATTTATTTAATAATTTATTTTTTCAAAATAAAATAAATAACAATAATAATAATTAAAAAAAATCTAAAAATCAATATATATATATATATATATATATATATAATAGATTTTGAAAGTCCAAATATATATACATTTATATTTCCATTGGTTTTCTAATTTCATGATTTAATATCTTTTTTTCCATATATATTCTTTACAACTTCATTTTAATTCTATAAAAAGATTATGCTCATATGCAAATATTATATGTCTATTTTAATTTGATTTACTTCTTAGGGTTTCAACAACCAAACCCTAACTGATTTAATACAAGGCTTTTCCTCAATATTTTTCTAACAAAAATACTAGGTATTCACAATTCCACAATCACAAGATTTCTTCAACCAAAAAGATTTCAAAACAAAATTTCATACAAAAGAAGAATTACAAAACTACCATCAACAAAATTTGGCAGGCACGAAGTAAATGATCTCTACGAGGGTTTCAAAATGCTAACTTTATCCACCAATTGATAGAAGCCATGAAGAACAATCCAAAACCCTAAAAATCTCAAGCTTTCATAATTTCTTTTAATTCAAACTCTAAACCAAAACATGTAAACCTGTGTGTGTAAACAATAATGACCAAAATACTTCTAATAAAGGAAAACTGAGCAACCTAGGGGTTTCCAAAACTCATGGAGAATAAAAAAATAATTCAACCTTAAATTGAGTAAAAATCATTTATTTAATATATATTTATTGTTTTTATCAATTCACTCAACTTGAATTTTACAAGGTCGAGTTCTAATTTCTTAAAGTGTTTTCTAAATATGCAACTCAACCTTAAAATTACTAAACTCCTTTTACATTTAATTATTAATTTTTATATTTTAATTAAATTAAAATTCTTAGCATATTTGAAATATGCAATTTAATAATAAATATTATTTTATATTTTAATTATGTATTTAAATTCCAATTTAGACTTAGTATTTAATTAAATCTTCACTTTCTAAAACTAAACTTTCTAACCATTAATTAGTCTTAATATTTGCCCTGAAGAAAAGGCATTGACTGTGAGATATGAAGAAAATATGAATTTAGCGAAAGTCTTTTCTGCAGCAGCGACAGATTAGAAAAGGGCTCCTTTTCCATCAGAAAGAGGAGGCAAGGAAGCAGGGCGTCTTGCTTCCATCTTCTTCCCCCGAGGCTGGCTTTCATGTGAACACTAGCTTGGAACATAGAGATGCCAAGGTTTTTACTGGTTATTGTTTCAATTGCTTGTTATATGGGCACAAAATGTTGGAATGTAGGGAACCAGACCAAAGATCATATTGATCAGATTATGAACACCTAAAGGGTTTCATTGCTAAGCAGAAGGAGAAAAGCATGGCTAAATCTTCTCTAAAAGAAAGAGGGATTGAAGAAAAGAACTTTAGTTCCTTAGCAGAGGCTTCAACTGGCTTTAAGAAATTAGGGCAGAACAATGAACCTACATTTAACATTTTTACAGTTCAATCTCTGGATAGGCAGCTTGATATGTTTGCAAAAACCAAGTATGCGTTAAGGGCCAAGCTTAGTAGCGGGTATGCTAGTAGTCATGAATCTGGAATTAATTCAGATCATAATGCCAATATACCCCAGTCAGGTTCAGGGGAAGGAAAAGTTACAGCATAGGCTACCTTAGGGTGCTTCATAGATCAAAATTGGGCATGGCATTTGGTTAAAAGGAAGAATAAGGTTAGGGTTTCTACTTCAGCTCACATTGATAATAGTTTCCCATTAAGGAATGCGTTTGATTTACTAATGAAGAAGGAAAACTTACCTGGCATTTACTCGCCCCTGCATAAAAGGAAGGGAGTTATGATAGGTAAGGAAATTAGGGTTCAAATGCATAGGGCGCCAGCACATTAGAGTAAGAAAGATGTGTTAGCACAGCCTAAGCAAAGGAAACCTTACCCTATTATAGCCAAAAATCCTTCCTTCTCTGCGGGAGATTGGAGGAACATTGCAACTACCAAAATCTATAGCCCTCCGCATTGCAAAAGATTAGCAAGGCCCACTCTGTCTGATTGTAAGCAACACGGGCAATACTCTATTCTGCCAAATAATAATCACCAGAATCTCACATATACGCCTCTCCATAGGTGCGATAAGGATCTAAATAAAGGCATCTCAAAGGTTGGTATGCACTATGATAATCTCATCCTAGATAGTGATGCTGTTGTCCAAAAGTAGAAATACCTTGCAGACACAGGCTTAATCTACATATGGAAAGGTACAAGGGTTCCTATCAATGTCTTAGTCACAGAGCTGACATCACTACTTCCCGGAGAGGTAAGTATTTCTCGACTCATGGAAAATTTCATGTATATTGATTGAAAGAATATAGATATTAAAAATAGCATTAAAAGAAAAAAGTGTCTTAATTTTAGAAGTATTCCTTTTTCTTTTTTTGATTGGATCCCTCTATTCAATCCCATGTATTTGAAGAATTTTAAAGTTGAAAAAGCTGTAACCATTAAGAATGTACCATTGGAATTGTCTAGTTAGGATATTTTCTGCAATATAGGAAATAAGATTGGTAGTTTTATTAGAATGGCTGAAACAACAAACATGCATGTAGATCAGATAATCATTGTAGAATTGGATTACCACCAAAAATATATCTCTCCTATACAATTAAGTTTCAATTCTAACTCTATTATTGTTAACCCAATTATCTTAGAAGATTATATGGAAATTAACAGAGCCACCAATATAGAACAAGCAAGCACTAATCCATTAAATCGGTTTAGCAATGATTATGAAATCCACTTCTGTAAGGGTAAGGGAGGTTTCAATATAAAGGGACCTAAAGAATATAATGCAGATAGACCTATATCTCAATTTGAGCCTAGAACTTTAGGGGAAGATCAGGGCAAGTTGATAAACAACCTTCCATAGGAGATTAAGGATACAAGAATTTTCCCCTTAGAAGGAGAGGAAAAGGCAATAGTTTCCCCCTCTCTTCATAAAGCAATGCAGAAGGAGGACAATAGAAATCCAGTTCTTAATTTGGAAATGGGGGACTTAGCTGATAATAGTATGCCCAACCCAAATGTGGAGGGTATTCTATTTTTGGAAATAGAACAGATAGAGATAGAAAGCAAGACTGTCAAAGATGATACAAATTTATTAGCAGATCAATCGGTGTACCTAGATGGCTCATCCACAACAGCAGATAGGGATCTTGAAGAAAAATGTAATGAGGAAGTAGACTAAATTATAAAGTGCCTAGGAGAATCTCTTGTAGAGGATCTTATGAAAATGTTCATGGATGAAATTTTTGATCTGGAGGAACTAAATTACCAGAGAGAAACATTAATTAGATATATCAGCAATGCAACTTTAGTTCAGGCAGAGAAGGAGAATAATGAAACAATACAACTATTAAAAACCCCTGATCAAAATGGTGATAGGCTCCTAGGAGACTATGAAATAAATGCAAAGGATAAAGGTGAAGACAGAAAGAGTCCAAAAAAGGACCCTATTTCTATTCAAAATGAAGGCTCAAGAAACGAGGGAACCAATAAAGAGGTTCCCTGTTGCAATATAAATGATACCGAATCACTGCACAAGGGGAAGGAACCAGAAACAACAATCCCGATAGAAATAGAATCCCTTAATGTGATAATACCAAAGAATCCAGATGAGGTAATTAAGATCTATGGTAAAGAGATTATAGATAACAATGAGATCAATATACAAACGGAACCAGAACAAGTGAGTGCAGGGCAGTAGGACAAGATCATCAGTATAGCGGGAAACATGTCAATGGTTAAAGATTCCATAGAAGGCCTCTTTTGCATAACTAATGAAAATAGACATTTGGGAATAGAAATGAATAGAGGATTCCTTAGTACACCAAATATTAATAGAATAAAAAAGAAAAGAGGGAGAAAATCAGCTGTTGAACTCAGAACCATAGATGGAAATTTAGGTAATCAAAAGAAATTAGCCGATATTCTGAACACAGGGAAGGGGAAGTGCCTTCCCCAAGAACAATGAAAGTCACTACATGGAATATTAGGGGACTAAATTCCCCTAATAAGAAGATATTAATTAAAAGATACCTTAAAAATTTTGACTCCGAAATTATTTTATTATAGGAAACTAAACTTAATAAAGTAGGAAGCTCCAAGTTTAGCAAAAAATTAGGCATATGGAAAGCAGAGTACGCGACCTCAATAGGTACTTCCGAAGGGTTAGTAGTATTATAGGATCCTAGGAAGTTAGTAGCCACACCTTTATCCCATAATAGTAACTGGTTGGCTCTAGAAATTAAAAGTCTAAAGTCTAATTTAAAATTCAACTTAATTAACGTATATGGCCCCATACCGAATGAGGATAAGAGGAGAGTCTGGTAGGAAATCCACCTCTTTTTATCCGTAAATTCAAAATCCCTCTTCTTTATTGGAGGGGATATCAATGCTATTTTAGATACAGAAGAGAAATATGGGGGTTCTCAATATATATCACAAGCTTATAAGGATTTCAGTAAATGGGCATTGGACAATAATCTAATTAGCATAAACACAAACAATGGCATTTACACTTGGAACAATAGAAGAGTAGGTTTTAGCCATATAAAAAAAAAATTAGATAGATTCTTCGTTAAGATGAATGATGGAATCTGTAACTTATTGTATAGTGCGGAGATTCTGCCAGAGGCAGGATCAGATCATTTTTCGATTAGGCTCACTATTATAGAGGATTCCAAACTAGCTAGAAGTCCTTTCAAATTTGAGTTTATGTGGTTCCAAAACCCAGAGTTTATAAATCTCTTGGAGGAATGGTGGAAACAAATTTCAATAAAAGGATCTAAAATGTATTGTTTAACAACAAAATTGAAAATTATTAAACATAAAGCATTAGAATGGAATAAGAACAATTTTAATAATATCTTCGAAGAAAAGGATTAGTTGGAGCAAGAAATAGCTGACCTCAACAATTTAGTTATAGAACAAGGTATGGATGAACTAAGCTATCATAGAGAAAATGAATTAATGGCTAAGTATAATGATATTCTTCTTAAAGAAGAAATTTTTTGGAGACAAAAATCTATGGAGTCTTGGTTAAAAGAAGGAGACAACAATACAAAATTTTTTCATAACACCACTAAGTGCAATAGAAGCATCAACATAATAGCTAAAATTAAGTCCAGTGATGGGCTTATAAATGAGGACACTAAGCAGATATCGAGTGTGATTATGAACTTCTATCATACCCTTCTCAATGGTGCAGAAGCATCTGACCTTTCAGCACAAAATGAAATGCTTAAAGCCATTCCTAAATTGATTACGGAGCTCGATAATAAAATGTTAAATAATAAGTTATCCCTCGAAGAAGTCAAAGTGGCAGTATTCCAACTTCACCCGAATAAAGCACAGGGTCTGGATGGTTTTCAAGCAGGTTTTTTCCAAAAGTGTTGGCATTTTATTGGGGAAGAGGTATGGCAAGCAGTGGAAGCTACCAGGAACGCGGGGTCCTTGCTAAGTGAAATCAATAACACCTTTTTTGATTTAATCCCAAAGAAAAATGAAAGTGTGGATCCTGGGGATTTCAGGCCAATATCCCTCTATAAAAAAATATACAAGATCCTCTCTAAATGTTTAGCAAATAGACTTAAAACACTGTTGCCCAATATAATTTCTGAAGAACAGATAGGTTTTGTAGCAAATAGATCGATCCTAGATGGAATAATTATAGAACAAGAATTAGTCCATACTGCTCAAATGACAAAGGTACCAAGTATGTTTATGAAAATAGACATTCAAAAAGCATATGAAAAAGTAGAATGGAGATTCCTTTGCAAATGCATGGAAGCTTTCGGTTTCTCTAAGCAATGGGTCAATCTTATTTTTAATTGTATTTCAACCCCTAAGATATTGGTTCTAATTAATGGCACTCTAGAAGGCTTCTTTAGTATCTCGAGAGGCATTAGGCAAGGGGACCCACTGTCCCCCTTTCTATATGTAATCATGGAAGAAGCTTTGGGAAGATCTATAACAAAGAGACATTTGGAAGGAAAGATCTCAGGTCTACAGGTAGCTAAAAACATTTCAAATATCACACACCAACAGTTTGCAGATGATACAATTCTACCTGGTCAAGCCAACTATCAAGAAGCTAAAGCATTTAAAGATATCCTAACTATTTACATGAAAGCCTCAGGGCAACGGGTTAACCCCACTAAATCAGAAATTTTCTTCATTAATACCTCACCGAGAGTAGAAAGAGAGATTTGTAAGTTGATGGGTTATAAAATTAGCAAGTTTCTGTGTAAGTATTTGGGCATTGACCTGGATAAAGGTCTCCTATCTTCCAAACTCTGGCAACAAGTGATTACCAAAGTCCAAAATAAGAAGAGCTCATGGAAAGGAAGATGGCTAAAAAAGGTAGGTAGGACAACTATGATCAAGTCGGTCCTTTCGGCCATACCCACGTACCAGATGTCAATTCTCCCTTTACCAATAAATATTAAAAAGAACCTAGATAAAATGTTTAGAGAATTTTATTGGCAAGGCCCATCAGAAGACAAAAAACTTGCCCTAATAAAATGGGATACCTTATGTAAACCTATTTCTAAGGGAGGCCTCGACATTAAAAACCTTCTATGGCAAAACCAAGCCCTGGGAACTAAACTTATATGGAGAATGTATAAGGAACCTAGATGTAAATGGGTGTCAATATTATTATAGAAATACATTCTTGATGTGGATCCCATCAACATCTTTAGGTCCTCCACACATGTCAAAGGATCCAGGATATGGAATTTCATCAAAGAATGCAGAGGAATTATTAATAACTATTTATCGTGGGATGTAGGTGTAGGGGATCAAGTTCTTTTTTGGGAGGATTCGTGGGCAGGTCTCACTCCCCTTAGCAATTTGGGTTTTTCCATGGAGTTTATGGAAGAATGTAAAAGAGTCAAAGGTGTCTTTCTCAAGGATTATATATGTAAGAAAGAGAGTATTAAATGGAGCAATTTAGAAGAAATTGACTCCGTATGGCAGCAGAAGCAAAAATTTACGTCAATAATGGAAAAGAGAGAAGTTGTACTTAAAAATAGATTAGACAGACTGATTTGGGCAGGATCAAAGAATGGTAACTATTCTGTAAAGGAGGGCTACAATACCATTATCCGAGAACAGAAGATGGATGATATAGATATCCCTCTGAACCTTTGCTAGAATAAATTTGGCCTCCCAAAAGTGGGTATGTTTCTATGGGCTGCCTTGCAAAATAAAATTTTGACAGCAAACAGATTTAAGAAATTGGGTTTTGAAGGGCCGTCCAGATGCCCCATGTGTGAGAGTCAATCCGAGGATGTTAATCACATCCTCCTCAACTGCCCATATGCCCAAAATTGTTGGAATTGGCTTCATCAATGTTTAGGCTGGAAGTCTGCTCTCCACGTTGATCTATTAAGTAACCTTAAAGCATGGCCATCACTTTATAAAGATAATCTATATAAGGATATATGGACCATCTCCCTGGAAATAGTTGCCTAGGAATTATGGAAAGAAAGAAATAGGAGGATTTTCATAGGTCAAAAATTACCATGGAGTTCAATCACAAATAAAATAGAAGCATCAATAGTAGAAAATATCAATAGTAATCTCAGAAACAAGCTAAGCTATGAAGAGGCATTCAAGAATTGGGATAACAAAATTAGAGCAAAATGGCCAAAATTAGATATTCCTCCCCTATATGGCAAAGGGGGACCCAAAGTGAAGGCTGACTGAGTGTCTTGCAAATGGATCCCTCCGAGAGAGGGATGGTATAAACTTAACTTTGACAGAGCTTCTAGAGGTAACCCCGGGGTAGCAGGTATTGGTGGGATTATTCATAATTGGAAGTCAGAAGCCATCGCTAAGTTCTCTAGTCCCATAAATCCTTCCACGAATAACATGGTGGAATGCGTAGCGGCCTTAGAAGGTTTAAAATTGTGTAGGAAGATCAACTTATCCAAAGTAGTTATCGAAGGAGGTTCGTAAATTATCATCAATGCCATTCAAAACAAGAAAACTCCCAATTGGTCCCTTAACTCAAAAATAGAAGAGATTAACCAAGTTATCGAGGGGATCCTGAAGTATGAAGTAAGACACACATATAGAGAGGGTAATACAGAGGCAGATAAGCTAGCCAATCTAGGAGCCAAAAGAGTTACAATTATGGATTGGTATATCTAATAATCTACATAGGCTTATATTCTAACAAACTTTTTTGGTTTTAACACAAATGTAGTAACATTCCACTTAATATGAATTTCTACTAAACAATAGGTTTGTAGTAGTTATAGGGGGATTAGTACAAATTATAGGAGGTCATTTAGCCCAAAGACATTAAATTTGGCTATAGGTAGATACTAGTATTAGCGGCCTTGCTTGAAGATCCCCAAGCAACTAAAAATTATTAACTATAAAACTCAGCTAAGATAGGAGGATAGGGATGGGCCGGGGTATTAGAGTAAGGGATGTAGGTACCTACAATCTTGGTTTATATTCTATACATAGTACACCTTTTTATTCAGAGGTGTGCATCAGGTATTGAGTGTTTGCAGAGCCTTTTTTATAGGTAGCATAATAAATAGCAGAGCACTTGCAAATAAAATCATAATTAAATGCACCCAGTTTTCTTGTTCCATGGTGAAACTACCAGCAAGGCATAAATTTGGATCATCATCTCTTATACTTGTGAGCTCATCATGAACCAGCAGGGAATCATAATTTAATCCTTTTTCTCCTTGTTATCATTTCAACTAGTGATTACTTATGGAATAATAGCCGAAGCTAGAAGCTTAGTGCATTACTTGTATGTTTGCTTGGGGAAGTTATCATTATCATCATTAGCGGGATTCTACCAATGATAGCACTTAGAAGGGCTGGAAAAGATGGTTTACTGTGTAGACCATAACCTTACAATACCCTACCCAGAAGTCACAAAAAATAGGCCGTACTGCATTTGAAAAAGTCAACGGTTGCATGATCGCATGAGCCTAAAAGGCTTCATGCGATCATGTGACAAGCCTTTGAGATCTCACCCTACTGCCACATAGCCACTCGGGCCTGCTAGAACCTTTGCCACCTCTGTACAAATGGATACATCACCATCCATAGACCCACTGCTGGAGTCAAAGTCCCTGCTGACCGCTAGAGGCTTGTCGCATGGTCGCATGCACTTGGGAAGCCGCATGTGATCATGCAACAAGCATGAAACCATACCACAGAAACCATTGTGAACTACCTTAACTGTGGCCATTGACGGTTTGTCACATGGTTGCATGGGCTCAGAAGAGCCCATGCGATCATGCGACCAACCGTAAGATGTTAACCACTACCACTGGCGGCTTGTTATTTGCTTGATTGCTGACTGGCCCCACAGTGACATTAGAAAATGGGACCCACTTGGTCGTGATAGCACGCTTAGGAATTATGCCACCTCACTCAAAAAATTCAGACCCATTGAGATTCTAATTCGACTGTTGTCACATGATCTCATGGGCTTGAAAGATTCCATGAGATTATGCGACAGCCATCAGATTTCCACTGCACTTGCATGGCTATTTAGAAGATATTAGAAGATATAGCTTCATGATGAATAGCAGATGCTCCTATACCTTTGTACGGTCATTGTTTAGAGATCATTTCATTAAGACTCACTAATAGGCAATTTCCAACCAGATAAATAGCATCTAGGCAAGAAGATATTGTTTCAAGAGTAAGTTTTGGATTCATAAATACTAATGACAGTTCACCGGTGTGAACGCCATCAAGTTATTCAGGGAATGAGAAATGTTAGCTTGTTGCCTCTAGGCTCCAGGTAACAAAGGAAAAGGGTATTATGCAAAGAGAAATACCACCCAACTTGTTTGAGTGAAGTTCGAAAGGATCTCGAACAAGGGAAGGAGTCTTCTGGAAAAGTCCAGAATAATCGAACAACGACTGTTTATAAAAAGTTTTATTGTTTATAGTTTCATAGAGGAAACATGGACACTAGACTCAGCACCTACTACATTAAGAGTGACCGAGCAATGGCTTTCAAAGGTTGCATTTATCCAGAAAGGTGGAATCAAATGCTAAATCCTATGCATTTACCTCAGTCCAAATGGATACATCACCATCCAAGGACCCACCGCCAGAGTCATAGTCCCTTCTGACCGCTAGAGGCTTGTCACATGGTCGCATGTGCTTGGGAAGCTGCATGTGATCATGTGAAAAGAATGAAACCACACCACTGAAACTATTGTGAAATGCCTTTACTATGACCGCTGACAGTTTATCGCATGGTCACATGGGCTCAGAAGAGCCCATGTGATCATCCGACCAACCGTAAGATGTTAACCACTGACCGCGGGCGGCTTGCTGTTTGCTTGACTGCTGACTAGCCCCATGGTGACATTAGCAACTGGGACCCACCTGGTCGCGATAGCATGCTTAGGAAATATGCCACCTCAGTCAAAAAGCATAGACCCACTGAGATTCTAATCTAACCATTGTCGCATGATCTCATGGGCTCGAAAGATTCCATGAGATTATGCGATAGCCGTTAGATCTCCACTACACTTACACGACTATGAGGAACTGGGACCCACCTGGTCAGAGTTGCACACTTGAAGGTCAAAAACATAGAAGGTTTTCTAACTGGAGGTCGAAAACACAGAGAATTTTTGGACCAAAAGTCAAAAACATCCTGAGCCTTCAGAGAGAAGGTTGAAAACACATTGGGTTTTCGGGCCAAAAGGAAGAAAACACAGAGGGTTTTGACACTTGAGCATTTCTTGGAACAAACAGGATGCGGCCAAAAAGGGAATGATAAGGAAATTTTGGGCAACAGTACTTTCACAACAGCAGATTAAAGGGCATCTCCATAATACATGGTTGACATTATTATACACTCTTAGAGCAAATACTTGGAATTGATAATCATGATCGGATTCCCTTTGACATGAAGGTATTCATAGCTAATTTGTTATCATTATATGGACTAAGTCATGTTAATTATGTTACTGTAAGGAGTTAATAAAATCCCTAAGGTGATGCCCTTGGGAAGGGGGTCAATGGATACTTTTACTATTTTGCTACACACCTAGACATGGGTAAGAGTATATGAATATATGTATAGGTATATACATATATTCATATTCTTCTTAAGAAACCTTGCTAAGTGCTATATTAATGATGTCCTCAGACAGGATAATGGTATGTACATACGCTTATATATATGCACATTATATATATGTATATATAAACGTATGTATATGCCATCTTATCTTAATTTAAGCTAGCAAGGTCTTCTAAGAATTGTTTTTACTCAGGGAAGCATTTCGTGTTACAGAAGATGAGGCACAGTTAATGCATTTGAGAATACAGTACGGAACATAGTCACAATTGGTATTCCTATATTAAGTTAAAGGATCCTAATGTTAGGGTTTATATTAGGTATATAGATATATATATATACTAGTAATAGTATATATAGATATATATACTGATGCCTAAAGCTAAGATATAACGATTTGCAAGATCAGAATCAGGAAGTCTTCAATCCTGTTACCTTTTATAGTTTAATATATATAAATATAGATATGTTGATAACAATATATCTATATTTATATGCATTTGATCACCTCCATAAAACAATCTAAAAGAGGAAATAATTCAGCTAGGAAATTTAAAATTAAGTTGGAACATTCAGCACAGGATACATGTATGATAAGAACTGGGGATGTATTGAGCAACAAATAAAGTTATTACTTGCTTTAATGGGAAACTTGCAATTGAATCTTTTCCTTAATTGAGAATGTAGTATCAAGAGACAAGGACATATGTTTTTATGGAATCTCCTGGGATCTAAGAATAGTGTTATGCTATTATGAAGGACTTAATAATAAGTTCGAACTACTGACATTGCAAAGCCGAACACTCCTTGATCTAATGAATTTTCAAGTAACAGTAGAAATTGATGTTCTCCATGAAATGAATGTATAAATTGATTCCTTAAGTCTCCATGATCCTAACAGTGAAAACGGTGTATGATTTGATGTTGAAATGAGCTAGGCTGGGAATCCACGTGCACCAATCATAGAGCGGTCGCATGATCGCATGGAATAAAATAATGCCTTGCGATCATGCGACAATGGAGTTCGGGCAGGTGAATGCGCTCTACTAGGACCCACGTATGCTAACAGTGCAGATGCGATGATGAAAAGTTATAAGTCTGAGCCTGACGAGGATAGTATTAAATATTATTTCATGTGCCAATGATAAAGCGGTCACATGATCGCGTGAATAAAATAAAACTCTTGCGATCATGCGACAATGGAGGACCAGGTGGGACCCGAGTCAACAGACTTACCTATGGTGGAACAAAGAAAAGGATCCAACAACCCTCACATAATCATGATCCCTGTCAAATGCTTTTGCGAACTTGCGAGATCTTTCCATGTGTAAAGGTGGGGCCGAGAAAAGTTATCTGGAAGGAGGTTGCATAAGATTCTTGATCAACGGCTCCCGCTTTGCCGTTATGGAAAGAAAGATGCTTAGCGGGATATTGACACAGCCGTGGGACCAAAAGAGTTGTAGATACTAAATCAACAGTAGTCGCTTAGTCGCTATGGTGTGGAAGATGCTTTGCGACTAAGCGGGATCCTTCCACGTGTCCAGGTGGGGCCAAAAGAGTTTGTATGTGATATCAAATCAACGGTAGTCGCTTAGTCGCTATGAGTGGAAGTTGCTTTGTGACTAAGCAGGATCCTTCCACGTGTCTAGGTGGGGCCAAAAGAGTTTGTATGTGATATCAAATCAACGGTAGTCGCTTAGTCGCTATGGGAAGGAAGATGCTTTGTGACTAAGCGGGATGTTGACACGTAGCCTATGGGACCTGAGTCTTAAAGGAACTGTCAGAGATGATATAATCATGGCCGTTCATTTCAAAAGCTACCAGATCAATGGCATAAGTTCAAATCTGTGAATTTTTCAACGGATGCCAAACTCAAATATAGCGTCCTCTCAGATGTATTACCGCATATGTCGCATGATTGCAAGAATTAAAACAATATCATGCGATCATGCAATGACATAAACCGGGCAGATGAGAGAAGATAATGAACGACAAGGAGTCTATACCAAATTATAAGGGGATTGAGGGACATTGTTGTGAAGTTATGAATGACTCAGTGATGAGTTATAATGGCCAAAAAATGGATTGATTTCTATTAAGATGATGAGAATATGGATGATTATTGTAAATCGAATGACATGTTTTATATACTTCAACTTAGCATGAAGACAAAGTGAAGAGTATGCAAACAGAGGAATCATCGAGCTACTGGAAGAAGTTGGCCAAGTGTCAAAGCAGTTTTGGTATATATATATATATATATATATATATATATATATATATATATATATATATATATATATATATATATATATATATATATATACACGGGTGTTTGTATATATATATTTATATATAAATTCTAGCTTCCTCCTTTGAGTATTTCAAAATGGCTTATATATAATAACTAATAGGGCTTCAGAGTATGTTTGGCTTAAGGTACTGGACGTTCTTCTTTTTCTTGTTACTTTTATATATAAGAGTCATAAATATAGGTATACTGATGACAGTATACATATATTAATATATAGAGCTTTGCAAATATATATTTATATATTGGATTAGCCTCAGAAGATCTCACAGATCCGGTAAGGGTATGAACACATGGTTATATATATATAATCTACATATATATATAACCATATGTTCAAACTAATTATTTTTTGCCTTACAATTTGAGGAGCTTGGAAATCATTGTAGCTTTTTCTGAATGATGTAAATATTAGAGGCCCGCAATGAAATTTTCTATTATCTTCTTTCTGATAGTTAGCCAGGTATGACTTGAAATTAGTCAGAGCACTAGTATAGTACTGAGGAGTATATTTAGTTCTGATGTAAATATGCCTAAAATGTTAAGACTCTCGTGGCAAGAATTGTTAATCTTTAGCGGTAAGGATTTTTAATCACAAGAGTATTTGTTTCGAGTATTATATTGTCAATAATAAAAGTATTTAACTACAGGCTTCATAGTCAATATCAAATATTCTTAGATAGGTTATGTAGCTGAGATGTAGAATTTTTATCTTGATGTAGGTTAACCTTGGTCTCGGAGGAATTTTGTCTTGTTTTTTTTCAGGAAGGACTATCATTCGGATGTTCAAAACATATACTTGACATAGTAGGAGGATCAGAAACTCTGCTTCAATTGTACAAATTATGTAATCCTTGTCTAATCACCATTCTATGTATAATTCATGATTTAAAAAAAAGAAATCTAGAGTTTTTTCGGGACGTGGGTATGCCTACGTAAAATATGTACAAATCTCGATAGGTATCGAGCTGTGGGTATGCCTATGGAAAATATGTATTTTAACAAATCTCGACAATTGTCGAGTCGTGGGTATGCCCATGTAAATTTTTGTATAAGGTTAGGACCTATGGTCTCGGGCAAGGCTGGAGGTTTTCTCAGCCCTGCTCTTTCCTACCAACACCTGCAGTGAGCGGGGTCACATTGTAATATAATTATTTATATTAATAAAAAATGTCTAGGGCTTTGGCCTTTTACCGATAAAAAAACAAACAAAAAAAAACTGAACTTTCTAATTAATTCTTTTTAATAGACATATGTATTTAATTAATTCTCATTAATTAAATAACCTTATATTTTAATATTCCAATATTTTATAAGATATAAGTAATCAATCACAGAGTTAACATTACTTAAAACCTTTATCTATTTTAAAATAAAAATCACATCAAACCTACAGGCATGCAAAACATGTAGAAATTGACTACATAAAAAGTACTAAATCTAACACAAAGGAAGGGTTCACGAATGACATCACCTTGATGAATTCAAAGGGTAATAACTATGTGTGTCTGAATGTGGACCTCTAAATCAGGCACAAACGCAACATAGTCATTGCTCAATCATGAGATGGTTAGTATGAACATGAATTGTCCATCTCACAACATTGATTGAATCGACCTATTGCCTCCTATGTGGACGGGGTGTTTAATCACTCTCAGAATGAGAGCGAACGACCGTAAGACCAGTCTTACAACGAAGGATTTTCCAAAAAGCTATGAAGATGAGCAAAAAATTCAAATTAAGCTAATATGAATATGCAATTAAGACTGAGAATGAATGTGTAATTATGCTAATAACTTGAAAGAGATATGAAGTGCAATTTTAATCTAAATAGCTTGAAAGAAATATGATATTAAACTATAAGCATGTAAGCAAATTAATCTAATATGACAATGCAATACTATATTAAATGAGAAATTAAACTAATCATAAATGAAAAAGCTTTGAATAAAGTGAGACTAAAAATCGCTATAGTTCAATTACTCTCAAAAATTACCTTTTTGAATGAAGAAAATAGGTCCATTAAATAGATAAGCCCGAGAAGAGAATGAAGGGGTTCTTGATTCGAAACTCCTAACTCTTCATTCCCAATTGAGACAAAAAAAGCATGAATTACTTAATAAAAAGAATGGAAAATGCCACACAGGTGACCTTTCGAATATCTTGAATTATTAATTCAAAAAGGTGTGTCCATTTGAATAACAAGTAATTATTCGAATAAGCCAATTTTGGGGTATTACAATAACTAAGATACTTGTCCACTATTTTTGAACAATAAATGGCTTAGGTTAGGATTTGGATCTATCTATTATCTCCTTTATCTTACCATTGAGATATTGTGATAGGGCATGCTCATCCTGATAATTCAAGGAAGTCAATGCCCAATACTTGAAATCCCACATCAAAGATGAGCATGTACATGCATGTATAAATATATAACATACAATGGCGGGGATCGGTTGATTGTGTGGATCTTGTAATAAAGTAACTACAAATCCATCCCTCAACCACATCAAAGATAAATATAAACCATACACATGCAGGTATGGGGTCAGTAAATCCATAAATATAAATGACATCATAATATATAGAAAATTAGCCATGAGAGGGGTATTACAATTATTCACTTGGAAAAAAGTTACAAAATAATATGTCTCACATCTAGCTAGACATGAGTCTTCCACTTACATCTAAAATATTATTAAAAAAATACCATCATTTAGTTGTGGTTAGGGTGGTCAAACATACACCTACTTATTATTTTTTCCTAAAATTTATGCTTTTGCATTAAAATTTGAATTTTTCACCAAATAGTTTTTTTTTTTTTTTCAAAAAACAACTATTATCCTAGAAACTAAATTCAATTTCCTACAGATTATATTCTTACATATTTTTGATATAAGGTTGCCTAACTCTATTTTTCTAAGATTTTATTACATGGGCTCACCATTATCCTGTACATACCCAGATTGATATACTAAAACATATCTAAAACATGAGAAGAGTTAGCATGAAGTCAAGCAAGATTCCCTAACAAAATTTCATTCTATAGACATCCCTATGGAGAGAGTGAGTAAAATGATGGATTAATTATAGAGAGAGAGGATGAATCAATGAAATCATACAATATAAGGTTCAAAGAAGTGTGTTGTGAAAATAGAACCACTATTTGAGAAGTAAAATTTTGAATGGTGCATATCTATATTGCAAAGAGATATAAAGTTAGTATTATGATGGAAAATCATTTGACTCTTACATAGACCTAATAAAAATGTTTAATATCATGTGGATGCATAGCCTTGATAGGCACCCAAAAATGATGAAACAAAGGAGACCTTTAAAGGGTACAAAACTTCAATCTACTATTCTACTTATAAATCCTATCTTATACTAGTTAGAAATCATATTTATTACTAAAATTGGTTCTATTTATGGGACCCTAGTTATGTTTTATTAAGTTTTACTAGGAGAATGTTTAAATTCTAAAACTTTTACCAAATCGAGAAAAAAAAGATGGAAAAGATACAATCAATCAAACTTTTTTCTTCTTGACATCTACCTTATGAGAGAGGGGTTGGGCACCAAGGGGATGGGAAATGGAAAAGGGGAAAATTTTTGTAGAGACCTTTAACAAGATGTGATTGTTAAGAAAATTTACTAGATAATTGTCATGGTAAATAATAAATCATACCAAATCAAAAGAACTCATGCCCACTGAAGATAAATACAATATAATAAAGATTAAAAAGAAAACTTAGCATAGAAAAAAAGGAAGAATGTATAGCTCTAAGAAAAAGAAAGGAGACAAAGAAAAATGCTGGAAAAAGAGGAGAGACATAGAAGAAGAATGAAGATAACCATAAATTGAAGGTTATAGTGAGACATTGGGGGTGTACTTAGTGTGTCAATGTGGATTTTTATACTAGAGATAGGAAAAAGAAGCATGAAGAAGGAGAAGACATTGGATAAGATAAATATATTACTAAGAGGAACTTGGAGGCTATCAATCAATTTTGAGAAAAATAATTTATAATAAAGAACCTGATAATGCATAATCAAGAACCTAAAATCTTGTCATAGAGGGAAGTTGTAGCATAGAGGCTCCTACTCTACCAAGACCTTCCAAAAACCCTTTAAGCCAAAAATAGATTTAGTCAATAGATGATAGGTTCAAAGATTTCCTAAACACTCTAAAAAAATCACATCATTGGATGAGGATTATTTATAGAGAATGTTGAATAATAATATAATTAAATTAAGGAAACAAGAAGATAAGGAGAAAGAAGCTAATTCAAACTTAGACAAAGAGTTGTAGCCATTAACCAATTAAATATTGTTTACTAATAAAAGGTGGAAATAAATTATGAAGAGTCATAATCCTTGTTGGGATGAGAATACTCCCCCTTAACATCTAAAAGAAGAAGAATCATTATAGAATTAGTACCAAAAAAGAGAACAAGATAAATAAAAGAAGCAATAATTTTTATTATTCCTTGTCATACATGGAAAAATAATCAATCCATCCTACTTGTCAAAAAATTAGAATTTGTTCTTGATAATTTTAGACAATACTATGATCAATTGCCTCTCAATGAACTAGGTTGTTTCCCTTGGTGCCTCATTAAATTGGGTCTTATAATATATGTACATTTTCAATGTTATAAAATATGGTTTCTCTTTCCTTTATTCCCTATTAAATGGCTTGTTCACATTAGCATATGACGTGTTCTCACTACTAAATGATTAGAGTGAGAAATCAATTATTGTTTGAGGACTGATTCTTGTTTTTTTAAAAGTTGTGACTCGATTACAATTATGAAAAGTAAAAATAATTTATATGTACTTTGGAGTATAAATTTTATAATATAAGGGTGGTAGATATAAGTTGTAGCATATTTTGGACTAGAAATTCATTTCCCCTTGATAAAGTGAGACATGTGTCCTCAAATGGGAGCTTATAGAATTATAAAATTTGAAATGAGAATGATAAATATATTATTTATTCAAAAAATCAGAATATTATATTTAAATAAGACAAATTAAATTGAGAGAGAGAGAGAGAGAGAGAGAGAGAGAGAGAGAGAGAGAGAGAGAGAGAGAGAGAGAGAGAGAGAGAGAGAGAGAGAGGATAATGATGTGTGAGAGGCATTAGTAGATACAATGAAATGATAGATAGAGATTAGAGAGTGAAGGGTGAGAGAGAGGTAGAAGGTTAGGTTTGAAGCTTCAAGAAGAAGAGAGAGTTATAGAAGATATATATATACACATAGAGAGAGATAGATAGATAGAGAGAGAGAGAGAGAGAGAGAGAGCTACTAATAACTAAAATTTTACCAAGAAAAAAATTATAAGATCTACAACCTAGTGGAGAGAGAATATATTATGATAGAGAGAGGTAGAGAGATGAGGGTAGAGACAAAGTGACAGGAAAATATATAGATCTAGAGATTGGTGGAGTTATAGAGAGTGAGATAGAAAGAGAAAGAGAATGATGATAAGAGCTTGATCATTACTAAAATTTGACTAAGTATTTAAAATATTATATGATTTTGTAAAATCTAGAATTTGCATTATAAATCCCAGGGATATGAAACTATTTTCAAACATCTAATCAATATATACATAAAACTTAACTTATAGTATAATAATGTAAAAACACTTGTACCTAATTATTATATTTCATGTATATAGTCTACTGAAGAGAGCAAGTTTGAGATTGTATCATCTTAAAATGGAAGCACTTCCATGTTAAGAGAATTTATCCCTCCGAGTAAGTGGTTTGGGGTCATGTTAAGTGCCTTGATTGGGTCTTTGCATGTATTTGGCTTTCTCCCCGCTTTCCACTTCTTCCTTGCACTTGATTTCTTCATTCTAGGTGAAATTAGGCTTAGGATCCTGAGGATTCTCCTTAATTTCCCTCTTCCATGGCTCTATTTTCTAGGTAGGATTTAGAAATAGGCCCTCCTAGTCTTCATCACTGTCATCATAGGATTTTATGTCTATCCCTGACATTCTATCCTATTCTGATATCATTTCTAGGTTTTTGGGCATCCTCGGGTCCTCCTGACTTGGTTCTGAGTGAAACTGGGACCAGGGTTAGATTCAAGGTTAAAACTGACTAGGTCAAGATCAAGCTCATACCTAACAAGGTCAAGATTGAGCTTGAACTTGACCAGGTTAGGTCCAACCTCAATTTTGCCCCCTTCTACAAGTTTTCAATTTCCTTGATTTTCGGGCATCGGGCTTTCAGGATATTTGTTTTCCCGCCTCTGGGTCGGCCATTTCAGGTTTTGGGATGGTAAATCCTTCAATTTCATTTGATGTAGGTATATTTTCTAAAGGTTAGGACCTAATTGGGATTTAATTCTCCAAGGTGGCCCCTCTAGAGGATTGTGCCCTAGTTCACTATAAAAGGAGGCCTTCCTCTCTCATTTTCACATCCATTATACACATCTTCTTTTGCCATCAAGAAATTAAGTTTTCATATCTCATCTCAAGCAATTACAATCTCTCAAGCATTCAAGCAAGTCTTCAAGCATTCAAGTGTTCAAGCATCCATCCCTGAAGGAGATGCATTGTTAGCCATTGAAGGATTCAATCTCTTTGGAACCCCCTTGAAGATCCATCCTTCTCCATTCATTCAAGCCTTCTCATATGCAAAGATCAAGTCAAGATTGGTGTTGAAGATCAAATGCCATTGATTGGAGACATCTTACCATTGATTCTACATCCATTGAAGCATTCCTACTTGTGGATTTGATGATTCAAATCCTCTACAAGGACTTCAACATAAGCGAGGTGATTTGTTTCAATTACTTTATTTATGCACAATATATTTCAATTCAATTTCAAGGTTAATTCCTAAATTAGGGTTTGACTAAGGCAAACTCCCCATAAAACAAAAAATCCCATTTTCTTGTAGGTACAGGTGCGGAATTTCAGATCTGAGAGCAAATTTGGATACCCTTTTCGGCAAACTTCCAAGATCTGCGAACAAAGTCTGAATCAGACTTCAAATAAAGAATGTAGTATTTGACCTTTTATGAGGGTCAAACCTGACCTGAGCTCATCTTTGAGAAAGATTTCTAGGTTTTCTTTGTCTCGGCATTTCCAGTCTGAAATAGGTTGCAGAATGTTTCGAAAGTACACACAGACATCAAAATTTGACATTTTCCAGATCTGCCCTAATTCAAGGTTAGTATTTTTATTTCAAGTACAATTTTCTCCATAGGGAAATATTGGATTTAATCTCTCTCTTCCATATTCTTCATTAATTGATTCAATTCTGCATTAACCTCTTGGTTGATCAAATTGGATCTCTTCTTTGGGAATTTGGGTTTGAGAATAGATCTCATATTTCCCCCCTTTACATTTGAATGGGGTTGAATCCATTTTAACACCATTTAGAGATATAAGAAGAAAGATATAGAAAGAGAGGAATTTTATATTCTTCAACTTATGAGTGTGTTATAATGCACTCACATTTTGGGTGGATAGTGATTGAGTCTACCTTTGACCACTACCAAGTCATAATGTAATCACATCATAACACTAGTACATTATAATACACATGGTAGTGCCCAAGCCTTGGCCTTGCTATTAATAAGCCATAATGTGAGCACATTATAGCATTCTCATGTTATGTTTTGAATGGGACTAAATAGTGTTGTGGAGAATTTTTGGTCTACAATAGATTTCTGTGCTTACCCCTTATGACTTGTTTTTTGGAAAGTTTAGTGTCTCTCCTATAGGGTCAATTTTTTTTGGAAGCATATAGAAGGATTGAGAAAGTATTAAGAAATTCTCAAGAATAGAGATGTTTTCTCTAGAAATGAAAATGTTATGGTTCAACATAGATCTATTTGGTGGAAGCTTTATTTGAATCTTGTTTTAACTCAAGGATTTATGGTGCAGGAGCACTATGGTGGTACACCAGGGTCACTATGAAGATCCTTGAAGAGTTGAACAACAAATAAATACCATTAAAGGTTAATTTTCATGTAATGAGGCCAATGTAGTAATTTTATAAATGCTTATATGGCCATTGGGGTCATTTTATGTAATGGGATCGTGAATCATGCTATGTAATCCATTTTGGCATAAAGGCCTAAAGGGAAACTTATAGGGGTTAAATAGTTAGTTTGAGGGATTTAATAATCAAATATGTTTGTAAAGGTCATAATTTGACCACTTGAATGTAATGGGAAATTATAAAGTTTAAAATGTTTAAAGGTTGCCAAAGTTGACAATTCCATTGTCAACTTGGCAACATAAATTTAGGGACAAACTAATGTAACTGGGCATTGGGGAGTTGTATTTGGTTTATGGTTAGTTTACAAGGTGGTTGATTGGACTTTGAGGCCTATTCAATTTGTATTTTCCAAAGGAAATTGAGCATGGTTGAGAGGGTTTAGTTTTTAGAGTTTTGAATCAATAAAAATAGTATTTTCACTGTATTTTTCTAATTTCTCTCTGTAACAATCCTGTTGTTTCATGTTTTTAATGGTGGTAAATTTTTCTCCAAACATGGAGATATGGCATGATGAAGGTGTGAAAGAGGAGGGGTGTCCTCTTGAGGCACTTGTGATACATTTGTAGATGTTTGTAGCAGCGATACTAAGGGTGGAGGACCAAGAGTAGTAGTAGGTGGTCTGCATTTTTCCCATGGGAGGAAAGCCTAAAGTAAAAATGAAGAAGAACCTAGTGGAGAAGAACTATGAAAAGGTGCAATGGATCATACATGATGATCTACACAAGCTAAAGGTGAAGATGAGAAAGTTTTATTATCTAACATGTTTTGTTTCTAGTCATCTCCAAGAGGAGGGTATGTGCAAGAAGATGAGGGGCCAAAAAGTGGCGATGTGAAAAATATTCACTTTTCACTCGTCCAAAAGCACATGAAAGCGCTTGTTGACTTTTTAGTAGGCTTGGGTGTCAGTACACCTGGGCAAGCCTATCACCAAAGCACATTCCTAATCGGGTACCCGATATTTTTGGGTACCCGATAACTGTGGCATATATCCTGCACCTGCGAGCCCTATTCTTCATTTCCTAGCGTGATTTTATCATTTTATAGCCGCAGTTTTCTGATACCCGATATATTTTCAGATACCTGATATTCGAAACGTCAAATTCAACTTCAAGCATATTTGGTAAGTAGTTAATTATATATTTTTATTAATTTATTTCATTTTCATTGTAAATGTAGTGTTTTTTTTTAAAATAGGGTTTTGTATTTATATTTGTAATAATATTTGAAACTTAGATTTGTTTTTTATTTAATCAGGCATGGCTGACAACAATGAAGAAAATAACCCTCCAAATAACAATCCTGAAAACAATCCCCCATATCTAAACCCTAAATCTTTACAAGATTTGATAGAAGAAAATTTGAACACAATACGAGGTTTCCAAAACACGTATCAAAATATACCTACATTAGCTCCCATGCTTACCACACTAAATACAATTGTTGGAAATATTGACACACTCACGCAGCAACATAATGCTACTCTTCATTGGCGTGATGATATGCACGACCAATTTGATGACGGGCTTGACCATGATGGGATTGCAGCCCTTAATATAACTAAGGAAGATATAGCTGCCCTTTTTGTCGATCCTAAAAATGGAATACTAGTTGACCCCTAAAAGCCCAAATTATCAATAAAATGGTGCACAAATGAAGCAATGCACACAAACTTTTGGGATCGCTGGTGGATGGTTTTTGATAAACCACCACATAGCAATTTGGAGGTCCCATTTTATTTCCTTAAAAAATTGTATGCTGAGTTTGTGCTTGGTCAACATGTTGATTATTGGAGTATGAGGCCCAACATGGGCGTAGGCAGAGGAGCTCCTCAGACTAGGCCATCTTCCCAGTGCCGAAAGGCCACTACCTTTGTCCCCCCCACTGATGTTGCACCCCCTCCTTCAATGCAGCATCCTGATATCATTAGAGAGGCTGCTGAACAGACTGTTAGGGCAATTCATTTATTGAGTGATCAGTTGATCACATAGACTAGGTCAGTGTTGCCTCTTGTGGATGCTGCTGGTGCATCGACATCTTGTCGGAGTTCACATGTATGCGAGCCCCATACGTGCATTATGTGTAGGCATATGTGCCTCAGACCACTTACTGATTCTGATATATATCAGTTTCATGATATTGATGAGGGAGATACAGGATAGGCTACTGCAAAGGCTGCAACACCTCATGGAGCATCTACATCTCACGAGAGTGCTCAGGAGGTGCACGTAGAGCCATTGACTCCTGTTGATATGGTAAGAGTAAAGATTGTAAATAAATTTATCACATGACTTATTTAATTTAAAAATAATTTATTTATTTAGATTAGTTTTAATGATTGCATGCACTTATGTATATATATTTTTTCCATTTATGTTCTGTCGATGACACAGGAGGAGGTGAGACAGGTGGATGAGTCCACACTTTCAGCCATTTCATTTGGCCTTGATGACTATACGGTATATTATAAATTATGAACCCATTAGTTTTTTTTATATCATTTGGTGTACATGCTTAAATCTCTATCAATTAGAGCAATAAAATTCATACATTTGCTAATATATATTGTCATCTTATTGTGTTCTTGCAGGCTATAGCCAACATCAATGGGGGGCGTGAGGGGGTTCCTTCATCAGGTGTCGACAAAGGAAAGGTAGTTAATTGTTTAAGATTAATTATGCATGCATATGTATGCCACTTGTGTGTAGTAATAAATATTTTACTTGCACTTTATTGTATAGGGTGTGGCTATTGATGATGTCCCAACACTGGTTCGGCGGCGTAGGGTTACAGGCATCTCAATTCAGAGTGATAGCCTGATTGTACGTAGACTTTTACATATTGTTATTTGTATTTTGTAACTAGGGTTGCTATGATGAAGTACATTGATATATAATTGACAATCTTTTTACTCTCATAGGTTACTCCGGCTGTGAGGGAGGTCCCACAAGAATCTTTCATTTCTTTGTTGACCCAGCCCACTATTCTAGAGGAGGGATCACCAGATGTAAGTTTTAATTTTAGTTCAATCAATTTGTAATTTTATTATGCTATCATCCTATTTTGTAGATTTATTACTCTATGTTGCACCAGTCTACTAATCTCATTATTGCAAATATATATTTATAGGTCAGAGTTGGTATTGTTGGCATGGTCCCTTCACTATCCAGGACTTATGTTAGGACACTTGATCATGGTAGGCGATCGAGAGACCAGGTACAAATTTATTTGTATTTAGTTATAATTTTAATTAAATTAGTGTTTGAAAATTATGAGAAATATATATATATATATATATATATATATATATATATATATATATATATATATATATATATATATATATATATATATATATATATATATATATATATATATATATATATATATATATATATATATATATATATATATATATATCTATGTGTGTACAAATCATATAAAGTAAGCAATCTAACTTTGGTTTGAACTCATTTTTTATGCAGGATCAATCAGAGCCCAACACTTCTTCAAAGACGCTACATTTTGATGATCCCCCTACAGCATAGGATGCAGTTTTAGTTTTGTGGTCATTTAGAGATGACACTTGGCACATTTTGAGATGGCATATATGCCACATTGTACACCTTAAAACATTGATTTTGTAGACATTTTGAAATGGCATGTGCCATATTTGTATATGGACATACTTTTGATACATTTGATACATATATAGAACATATTCATTTATATGTTATATTTGCATCATCTTTTGTATATAAATATTTATTATTCATGTTTGTGGAATTGAATGGTTAAGTTATATCTTGACTATGATTATCATTATGATTTAAATTATATCTTGTTGAAGTTACATTTGTTTTTCTTTACTCTGGAATACCCTGTTCATGGAGCTTATTATGTTTGAGGTTTAACTTCTTGTTGGTGAATAGATTTGTCTTCGAAAGAAACGCTTACAAAATGACCTTTAAAGCCCAAACAAAAAGACTCAACCAACACCAACAGTTGGGTCACTTCGCTATTGAGAAGCGTAAGCACCCTTTGAATTATCCGAGTAGAACTCCCCGTGCAGGATTTATAATGAATCAACTAAACTATAAATGATAATGCTTTTAACCTGAAAGCAATAAAGGCTTACAAACATCTATTCATAAACATGAGATAGACGTGAAGGGACTAATTTACTGAATAGTGCCATCTGGATCTTATTGCAACACAAGTGTTAATGCATCTGTGTTTTGATTGGACACTTGGTGCTATAACTAGAGTGTGTCATTTCTGGCTCTCCACAAACATACCGCTTCATGCAAGTGACACCAATAAATATTTTTTTGAAGCCATCATACATATGTATTTTGGGATTCAATTGCGAGCATGTCCTCCTCAATTTTCCCACCCTGTGAACCTGAAGCCAACATCTCTGGATCATGCTTGATGTCAACACAAAGAACTGCATTATCATGCATCATGAAGGCATCATCAGCTTGGTATTGAAAATCTCTCTTGAGTTTCCCACTGATATAGTCCCAGTCCTCTATGAATCCAACAACCGAAAAGATCGCTGCCCAATCATGCTTAGTGCACCTTGGGGTCACTTGGGTCGAGTGTGGTCGTGAGCATTTCTGTGACTTTGTGGGTAGAATAGGGTTGTCACTAGCATTTACCTGGCCAAATGGAGCTGATGGAGTAGGCGGTTCGATGCCAGGTCAGACGGTTTGAAAGATACGATGCTGAGCCACTTTCAACTGACCCTCATTGCAAGTTTTGGCCTCGATTGAGATCGCCTTGCCAAATGCAAATGAAGTCAAATCACCCAAAATTGAGAGAGGTTATTGTAGACCTCAAAAACATGATCCCATACCACCTGATAGTTTGTTGATAGCTCTCACGAGGTCCGAGATATGAGCCCCAGAAGATCACTACCCAATCATGCTTAGTGCACCTTGGGGTCACTTGGGTCGAGCATGGTCGTGAGCATTTTCATGACTCTGTGGGTAGAATGGGTTGTCACTAGCATTTACCCAACCAACCAGAACCGATGGAGTAGATGGTTCGATGCCAGGTTAGACGGTTTGAAAGATACGCTGCTGAGCCACTTTCAACTGACCCTCACTGCAAGTTTTGGCATTAATTGAGATCACCTTGCCAAATGCAAATGAAGTCGAATCACCCAAAATTGAGAGAGGTTATTGTAGACCTCAAAAAAAAGATCCTGTAGCACTTGATAGTTTGTCGATAGCTCTCACGAGGTCTGAGATACGAGCCCCATAAGATCACTGCCCAATCATGCTTAGTGCACCTTGGGGTCACTTGGGTCGAGCATGGTCGCGAGCATTTTCATAACTCTGTGGTTAGAATGGGGTTGTCACTAGCGTTTACCTAGCCAACTAGAGCTAATGGAGTCGATGGTTTGATGCCAGGTTAGATGGTTTGAAAGATACGCTGCTGAGCCACTTTCAACTGACCCTCATTGCAAGTTTTGGCATCGACTGAGATCGCCTTGACAAATGCAAACGAAGTCGAATCGCAAAAAATTGAGAGAGGTTATTGTAGACCTCAAAAACATGATCTCGTAGCACCTGATATTTTGTTAATAGCTCTCATGAGGTCTGAGATGCGAGCCCCAGAAGATCGCTGCCCAATCGTGCTTAGTGTACCTTGGGGTCACTTGGGTCGAGCGTGGTCGCGAGGGTTTCTGTGACTCTGTGGGTAGAATGGGGTTGTCACTGGAATTTACTCGGCCAACCAGAGCCAATGGAGCAGACGGTTTGATGCCAAGTTAGATGGTTTGAAAGATACGCTGCTGAGCCACTTTCAACTGACCCTCACTGCAAGTTTTGGCATCGACTAAGATCGCCTTGCCAAATGTAAACAAAGTCGAATCACCCAAAATTGAGAGAGGTTATTGTAGACCTCAAAAAAATGATCCTATAGCACCTAACAGTTTGTTGATAGCTCTCATGAGGTCTGAGATACGAGCCCCAGAAGATTGGTGCCCAATCATGCTTAGTGCACCTTGGGGTCACTTGGGTCGAGAGTGGTCGCGAGCATTTTCATGACTCTGTGGGTAGAATGGGGTTGTCACTGGTGTTTACCAGGCCAACTAGAGCCAATGGAGTAGATGGTTTGATGCCAGGTCGGACGGTTTGAAAGATAGACTGCTGAGCCACTTTCAACTGACCCTCATTGCAAGTTTTGGCATCGATTGAGATCGCCTTGCCAAATGCAAACAAAGTCGAATCACCCAAAACCGAGAGAGGTTATTGTAGACCTCAAAAACACAATCCTGTAGCACCTAATAGTTTGTCAATAGCTCTCACGAGGTCCGAGATACAAGCCCTAGAAGATCGCTACCCAATCATTCTTATTGCACCTTGGGGTCACTTGGGTCGAGCGTGGTCGCGAGCATTTTCGTGACTCTGTGGGTAGAATGGGGTTTTCACTGGTGTTTACTCAGCCAACCAAAGCTGATGGAGGAGATGGTTCAATGCCAGGTCGGACGGTTTGAAAGATAGGCTGCTGAGCCACCTTCAACTGATCCTCACTACAAGTTTTGGCATCGATTGAGATCACCTTGCCAAATGCAAACGAAGTCGAATCGCCCAAAATTGAGAGAGGTTATTATAGACCTTGAAAACAAGATCCTGTAGGACCTAATAGTTTGTCAATAGCTCTCACGAGGTTTGACATACAAGCCCCAGAAGATCACTGCCTAATTGTGCTTAGTGCACCTTGGGGTCACTTGGGTCGAGTGTGGTCGCGAGCCTTTTCGTGACTCTGTGGGTAGAATGGGGTTGTCATTGGTGTTTACCCAGCCAACCAGAGCTGATAGAGTAGATGGTTTGATGCCAGGTTGGATGGTTTGAAAGATACGCTGTTGAGCCACTTTCAACTGACCCTCACTGCAAGTTTTGGCATCGATTGAGATCGCCTTACCAAATGCAAATGAAGTCGAATAGCCCAAAACCAAGAGAGGTTATTATAGACCTCAAAAACAAGATCCCACAGCACCTAACAATTTGTTGATAGCTCTCACGAGGTCTGAGATACGAGCCCCAGAAGATCACTGCCTAATCGTGCTTAGTGCACCTTGGGGTCACTTGGGTCGAGCGTGGTCGCGAATGTTTTCATGACTCTGTGGGTAGAATGGGGTTGTCTCTAGCATTTACTCAGCCAACCAGAGCTGATGGAGCAGACGGTTTGAAAGATACGCTACTGAGACACTTTCAACTGACCCTTGCTGCAAGTTTTGGCATAGACTGAGATCGCCTTGCCAAATGCAAATGAAGTTGAATCACCCAAAACCAAGAGAGGTTATTGTAGAACTCAAAAACACAATCCCATAGCACCTAACAGTTTGTTGATATCTCTCATGATGTCCGAGATACGAGCCCCAGAAGATCACTGCCCAATCGTGCTTAGTGCACCTTGGGGTCACTTGGGTCGGGTGTGGTAGCGAGTGTTTTCGTGACTTTGTGGGTAGAATGGGGTTGTCACTGGTGTTTACCCAGCCAACCGGAGCTAATGGAGTAGATAGTTCGATGCCAGGTCAGACGGTTTGAAAGATACGCTGCTGAGCCACTTTAAACTGACCCTCACTGCAAGTTTTGGCATCGATTGAGATCGCCTTGCCAAATGCAAACAAAGTCAAATCACCCAAAACCGAGAGAGGTTATTGTAGACCTAGAAATCATGATCCTGTAGCACCTAATAGTTTTTTGATAGCTCTCACGAGGTCTGAGATATGAGCCCCAGAAGATCATTGCCCAATCATGCTTAGTGCACCTTGGGGTCACTGGGGTCGAGCATGGTCGCGAGCATTTTCGTGACTTTGTGGGTAGAATGGGGTTGTCACTAGCATTTACCCAGCCAACCAGAGCCGATGGAGTAGACGGTTCATTGCCAGGTCAGACGGTTTGAAAGATACGCTGCTGAGCCACTTTCAACTGACCCTCATTGCAAGTTTTGGCATCGACTGAGATCACCTTGCCAAATGCAAATGAAGTTGAATCACCCAAAATCGAGAGAGGTTATTGTAGACCTCAAAAACATGATCCCATAGCACCTAATATTTTGTCAATAGCTCTCACCAGGTCTGAGATATGAGCCCCAGAAGATCACTACCCAATCATGCTTAGTGCACCTTGGGGTCACTTGGGTCGAGCGTGGTCGTGAGCATTTTCATGACTCTGTTGGTAGAATGGGGTTGTCACTAGAGTTTACATAGCCAACTAGAGCTGATGGAGTAGAGGGTTTGATGCTAGGTCAGATGGTTTGAAAGATACGCTGCTGAGCCACTTTCAACTGACCCTCACTGCAAGTTTTGGCATCGACTGAGATCACCTTGCCAAATGCAAACGAAGTCGAATCACCCAAAACCGAGAGAGGTTATTGTAGAACTCAAAAACAAGATCCTGTAACACCTGACAGTTTGTCAATAGCTCTCACGAGGTCCAAGATATGAGCCCCAGAAGATCACTTCCCAATCATGCTTAGTGCACCTTGGGGTCACTTTGGTTGAGCATGGTCACAAGCATTTTCGTGACTCTGTGGATAGAATGGGGTTGTCATTGGCATTTACCCAGCCAACCAGAGCCGATGGAGTAGATGCTTTGATTCCAAGTCGGATGGTTTGAAAGATACGCTGCTGAGCCACTTTCAACTGACCCTCATTGCAAGTTTTGGCATCGACTGAGATCGCCTTGCCAAATACAAACGAAGTTGAATCACCCAAAACTGAGAGAGGTTATTGTAGACCTCAACAATAGGATCTTGTAGCACCTAACAGTTTGTCAATAGCTCTCATGAGGTCCGAGATACGAGCCCCATAAGATCACTGCCCAATCGTGCTTAGTGCACCTTGGGGTCACTTGGGTCGAGTGTGGTTGTGAGTGTTCTCGTGACTCTATGGATAGAATGGGGTTGTCACTGGCATTTAGCCAGCCAACCAAAGTCAATGGAGTAGACGATTTGAAAGATACGCTGCTGAGCCACTTTCAACTGACCCTCACTGCAAGTTTTGGCATCGATTGAGATCGCCTTGCCAAATGCAAACGAAGTCGAATCACCCAAAACTGAGAGAGGTTATTGTAGACCTCAAAAACATGATCCCGTAGCACCTAACAGTTTGTCAATAGCTCTCATGAGGTCCGAGATATGAGCCCCAAAAGATCACTACCCAATCGTGCTTAGTGCACCTTGGGGTCACTTGGGTCGAGCGTGGTCACGAGCATTTTCGTGACTCTGTGGGTAGAATGGGGTTGTCACTGGTGTTTACCCAGCCAACCAGAGCTGATGCAGCAGACGGTTTGATGCCAGGTCAGACGGTTTGAAAGATACGCTGCTGAGCCACTTTCAACTGACCCTCACTACAAGTTTTGGCATCGACTGAGATCGCCTTGCCAAATACAAATGAAGTTGAATTGCCCAAAACCGAGAGAGGTTATTGTAGATCTTGAAAACATGATCCTGTAGCACCTAATAGTTTGTCAATACCTCTCACGAGGTCTAAGATACGAGCCACTTTCAACTCACTGTTAGTGGTATGTTTGAAATTTGAACTGTGAAATTAATCATGATTAAGCTTGTTAAATTTGATAAAAAATAATATCCTTAAAGCATTACAAACAAAAATCAAACATGTAAGAATTCAAACCATGCAAATGACATAAGTATATGACATGTAAGATCTCTTCTTGGCACTATTGGCCACTCATACATGATTTTGGTCATAAGTCCTTATGAAGAGTTTTAGGACATTTAACTTTTAAATCAAATTGATTGTTACAAATTGCCATTATAGGCTTCAAAAGATCTCAATTAACCATTAAGGATCCTTTTTTCCTTCTATCTCTAATTGGATCCATGGTGACCATAGGCATCTTCATAGGTGCTCCTACACAAGTTACATTCCACATACAAAACCAAGTTTATCGACTCAAAATACAATCTAAGAAAGGTCAAATTAATGTATTGAAATTAAGCTGAACAAACTTAGAAAATAATGCACTAAGTTAACTTATTACCTAGTCAAGTGTTCCTGAAGGGTCATCTCTTTGCTTCAGGGTCTCCAATAGTGCTTCATGATCAGTAGTAGTAATAGTCCAAAGTTCTTTTGTCTTTGGTCTTCCTTGATGCTTTGACAACTTGACATTTGTTGCTATAACAAGGTGTGAATATATAAGAATAGTTTTGTGCTTCTCATAGTCTTCAAATGCAGGAAATCCATTCTTTCTAATCATGTATGTTCGCAGCCATGTTCCCGCAACAACAACTGAACCAGTAGGATATGTGAACCCATCACCATCTGTCATCAGTTGTACAAGGTTTTGTTTACCTTGTACACAACGTGCTAACCAATAATCTGACCTCTCATCATTCCCCTACGGTGCAACCAATGCAAAAACATCTCTTGGCTTCAAAAGATCTAAAAGATGGTCATAGTCAACTGAAGTGTCCATGTCATCATTTCTTATAGAGAGTGTCAAAGATAAAGGAGTCAGATACTGTGGAACCCATATATCCACCCACTCACTTGACTCGCAATGATCCCAATCATACTGAAAACACATGGGGCAAAAACAAGCCAACTCTCGTCTCCAAATGGTCCATGTACTACTATTGAAGCTTCAGAATGAATGCATTTTTGAAGAGTCTTTCACTGTTTGACAATCAAATCTATCTCCTATAGTTCCATCCTCAACCAACCAAAAGAATCTATGCACTGTAGAATCAAGAGTCCCCCCCTGTGACAATGCTAAAGTACACCAATCAACAATAGAATGAGCATCAAGAAGTACAACACCTGAAATCCTCAATTTCTCCTTAACTAGAGCTCTCTTGACACACGCACCTACTCCGTCATGCTCCCCTTTCCCATGCCCTGACTCAAAAAAACTCCAAATATGAGGTACACCTCTCTCCACATGCATTCTACACAACCAATAAAACATTCTGGCATTCTTAAATTGACCAGTGCAATTATCTGACCAAATGAGATGCCTATCCATAGCAATACCATTTTCCTGCAAGAAGTCAAAATAGTTCTGGAAACAATGTTGAACAAACCCATGAGAGTGAGACCTGTCATCGCTCATATAAAAATGGTACTCTCTGATTATCTTTCACTCATGTTTTGTGCTATCAGGGGAATGTCTATATGTGATGTGTACAAAAATAGCAACCTGAATTGAATTGTAATATTGAGCTTGAGTCTCATTTTGGGGCTGCAATGTATAGTTCTCCACAAAGTCTACAATGGATATAATAGTTCCAATGGGGAAAGTGTCCTTACATGTCCTGAATTGTTGATCCAACCATTGAGACCTGTGACTATGCCTTGCATACTTGTAAAAAAGATTTTTCTTGAAATCTGAGATAAAATCAGCAACATTGTATTCTTTTGCAACTAACTCACATCTAGAACCTTCACCTCCACTCTTCAATGTATATTTCACTATTTCATATACCTTTTTTTGGACGAGTGTCTTTTCAAAATTGTGTTCCAAACCCTCATGAAAACATGTTCTAAACTTGGACAAGCCACCACATTCTGAGCACTTGGCATTTAAGCAATTTTTTTTATAAAATAAACAACCATCATCTCTATGACATAAAAATTGATCTAGCAAGTCTCTTGATGATTTGGGAAGACCACTTGCACCACAATCCTCTAGCATTTCATTAGTATGCAATTTAGAACGAATGGACCATAATAATTCATGATGCATTGAAAACTCAACATGATATTTGCAACAACATGTATTTCGAATCTTAAGGGGTACACAATAAAATGGCTTCACGGATTCAAAAGACCTTTGTGATATTTTCAATGTTGGATGTGTCTCACAAAATTTTTTATACAACATTGTTTGACTTACCTCCACATAATGTTTAGGATGTGGAGTGCGGTCTCGATTGCCAACTCTCAACTTCAAGACATCCTTCACATTTGGTGACACTCTTGAGTTAACATCCCAAAATTATTGAATTTCATCCTTGACAACGTCTGTTAGCTTCTTATCGAAACGTGGAAGTCTCCCACCATAAGCCCATGTATCAATTTGAAGCAGATAATCAAGTCTTTCTCTTCTTGTAAGTGCTCTACCCAAAGTTTTACGGTCTATATTGAAGTCAACACAAGTTTGTCTCATCAAACGAGCCTTTCTCAACTGATGACTTACTAAGGAGGTTGTAATAACCCTCTGAGAAAATCTCTTGTCTTTTTCTCTGCTAGTCTTCCCAATGTTATTGAGAGCATTGAAAAGATTTTTCACAACAATGGAATTTCTCTCCATTTTTTTGTTCACACGAATCTTCAATTTCACAAGCACAGGTCTCATCTTTTGCATCTTTAACAACTGCATAAAAATTTGACATTTCTCAACCAATGGCTTGTTTTGAAAAAATCAATCATAAAGTCTTGAAGCCCATAACCTAACGGTTCTATGTGACCTCTTTCCTTCCCAATTATTCATAATGTTCTCCTCAATTTCAATTAACCATTTAGGTGTTTTTGAAAGCCCCGAATTTGAAGATTTATTATCTTTATTACAAGGGACTTCATTTCGCATATAATTTGGAGATGTATAACATTCATGTCGTTCTTGTGCAACATTTTCGTTCCCAAAGTCTACATTTTCAATCTCCATCTGTGCATTTTCAAATTGAACATCCTCTTCACTTACAACTACATTTACGGGGTCACCTTGATTAATGGTTAACATACCTTCTCTCCTTCTTCAGTGATTTTCCTTATCTTTTTCCCTATATGCCTGAATTTCATCATCTGTCAGCTTCCTCTTACGTTTAGCCTTTCGACGACTGGTGCTTCCCATGGTGAAACCACAAGTCGACAAAAATCAAACAATGGGCTCCAAATCACATTTTTTGTTTTGCAACGCTTGAAAAAAGTATAAAATCCCATGATTGTTTGCTCTGTGGGGACAGGGAATATTTTTGTCAAATATTGCCTGGCAAAAATTGGGTACCCAAAAATATCAGGTACCCGATATTCCCCAACTGATGAAAAAATGGCGGGAGAAAATGAAAACAATTGAACTTTTACATATATTTATGTATATAATATATATAAAAAAGAGGCATATGATATATATAATGTATATTATATATGTACTAATGTCATCGGCTAAATCTTTGTATTAAATGTGCCTTTTACAGGTGTCGTAAACCCTAGCTATGCAAAAATGGACGCTTTGAAGAATAGTTCATTGGAGGTAGAGAGAGACTCCCTAGGGGTCCTAACGTGTGATAAGGGGTCATGGGGACTCCCTAGGGGTCACGATGTGTCTTAAGGGGTCACGATGACTCCCTAGGGGTCCTAACGCGTGATAAAGCATACTAGGACCCCTAGGGAGTCATCATGACCCTTTTTGACACATTGCAACACTCAAGTGTGTCTTAAGGGGTCCTACGACCCCTTAAGGCACACTTGAGCATTCCAATGTGTCAAAAGGGGTCACGGGGACTCCCTAGGGGTCCTAACATGTGATAAAGCATACTAGGACCCCTAAGGAGTCCCCGTGACCCCTTTTCACATATTGGAACACTCAAGTGTGTCTTAAGGGGTCCTGCGACCCCTTAAGGCACACTTGAGCATTCCAATGTGTCAAAAGGGGTCACAGAGACTCCCTAGGTGTCCTAACACGTGATAAAGCGTACTAGGACCCCTAAGGAGTCCTCGTGACCCCTTTTCACACATTGGAACACTCAAGTGTGTCTTAAGGGGTCCTACGACCCCTTAAGGCACACTTGAGCGTTCCAATGTGTCAAAAGGGATCACGGGGACTCCCTAGGTGTCCTAACACGTGATAAAGCGTACTAGGACCCCTAAGGAGTCCCTGTGACCCCTTTTCACACATTGGAATGCTCAAGTGTGTCTTAAGGGGTCCTATGACCCCTTAAGGCACCCTTGAGCATTCCAATGTGTCAAAAGCGGTCAGGGGGACTCCTTAGGGGTCCTAACATATACTAGGACACCCAGGGAGTCCCCATGACCCCTTTTGATACATTGGAACACTCAAGTGTGCCTTAAGGGGTTGTAGGACCCCTTAAGGCACACTTGAGCATTCCAATGTGTCAAAAGGGGTCATGGGGACTCCCTAGGTGTCCTAATGCGTATGCTTTATCACACGTTCGGACACCTAGGGAGTCCCCGTGACCCCTTTTGACACATTGGAATGCTCAAGTGTGCCCTAAGGGGTCCTATGACCCCTTAAGGCACACTTGAGCATTCCAATGTGTCAAAAGGGGTCAAGGGGACTCCCTAAGGGTCCTAACGTGTACTAGGACACCTAGGGAGTCCTTGTGACCCCTTTTGACACGTTGGAATGCTCTAGTGTGTCTTAAGGGGTCCTTCGATTCCTTAAGACACACTTGAGCATTGCAATGTGTCAAAAGGGGTCACGGGGACTCCTTAGGGGTCCTAATACGCTTTATCATGCATTTGGACACCTAGGGAGTCCCCGTGACCCCTTTTGACACATTGGAATGCACAAGTGTGCCTTAAGGACCCCTTAAGACACACTTGAGCGTTCCAATGTGTCAAAAGGGGTCACGAGGACTCCCTAGGTGTCCAAACATGTGATAAAGCGTACTAGGACCCGTAAGCAGTCCCCATGACCCCTTTTCACACATTGGAATGCTCAAGTGTGTCTTAAGGGGTCCTACGACCCCTTAAGGCACACTTGAGCATTCCAATGTGTCAAAAGGGGTCACAGGGACTCCCTAGGTGTCCTAACATGTGATAAAGTGTACTAGGACCCCTAAGGAGTCCCCGTGACCGCTTTTCACACATTGGAATGCTCAATGTGTCTTAAGGGGTCCTACGACCCCTTAAGGCACCCTTGAGCGTTCCAATGTGTCAAAAGGGGTCAGGGGGACTCCTTAGGGGTCCTAACGCATACTAGGACACCTAGGGAGTCCCCGTGACCCCTTTTGACACATTGGAATGCTCAAGTGTGCCTTAAGGTGTCCTACGACCCCTTAAGGCACACTTGAGCATTCCAATGTGTCAAAAGGGGTCACGGGGACTCCTTAGGGGTCCTATTATGCTTTATCACATGTTAGGACACCTAGGGAGTCCCCGTGACCCCTTTTGAGACATTGGAATGCTCAAGTGTGCCTTAAGGGGTCCTACAACCCCTTACGGCACACTTGAGTGTTCTAATGTGTCAAAAGGGTTCAGGGAGACTCCCTAAGCATCCTAACACATACTAGGACACCTAGGGAGTCATCATGACCCCTTTTGACACATTGCAATGCTCTAGTGTGTCTTAAGGGGTCCCCTTAAGACACACTAGAGCATTGCAATGTGTCAAAAGGGGTCATGATGACTCCCTATGTGTCCTAGTATGTCTTATCACACGTTAGGAACCCTAGGGAGTCAAAAGGACCCCTTAAGACACACTTGAGTATTCCGATGTGTCAAAAGGGGTCATGGGGACTCCCTAGGGGTCCTAGTACACGTTAGGACCCTTAGGGAGTCCCCCTGACCCCTTTTGACACATTGGAATGCTCAAGTGTACACTTGAGCATTCCAATGTGTCAAAAGGGGTCAGGGGGACTCCCTAGGTGTCCTAATGCATGATAAAGTGTATGAGGACCCCTAAGGAGTCCCCGTGACCCCTATTGACACATTGGAAAGCTCAAGTGTGTCTTAAGGGGTCCTACGACCCCTTAAGGCACACTTGAGCATTCCAATGTGTCAAAAGGGGTCAGGGGGACTCCCTAAGGGTCCTAACGCGTACTAGGACACCTAGGGAGTCCCTGTGACCTATTTTGACACATTGGTATGCTCAAGTGTGTCTTAAGGGGTCCTAAAACCCCTTAAGACACACTAGATCATTCCAATGTGTCAAAAGGGGTCATGGGGACTCCCTAGGTGTCCTATTGCATGATAAAGCGTACTAGGACCCCTAGGGAATCATCGTGACCCCTTTTGACACATTGGAATTCTCTAGTGTGTCATAAGGGGTCGTAGGACCCCTTAAGACACACTTGAGCATTCCAATGTGTCAAAAGGGGTCACGGCAACTCCCTAGGGGTCCTAACATGTGATAAAGCATACTAGGACCCCTAGGGATTCATCGTGACCCCTTTTGACACATTGGAACGCTCAAGTGTGTCTTAAGGGGTTGTAGGACCCCTTAAGACATATTTGAGAATTCCAATGTGTCAAAAGGGGTCACGATGACTCCCTAGGGGTCCTAGTATGCCTTATCATGTGTTAGGAACCCTAGGGAGTCAAAAGGACCCCTTAAGACACACTTGAGCATTTCAATGTGTCAAAAGGGGTCACGAGGACTCCCTAGGGGTCCTAGTACATGTTAGGACCCCTAGGGAGTCCCCCTGACCTCTTTTGACCCCTAGGGAGTCCTAATGCATTCCAAAGGGTCATGGTTCCATAGAAGTTTCATTTTGAACCCTAATGACCCCTTAACATGCCTACTGACCCCATTTCGACATGTGGTCTCCTGAGAGCTCCCCATGGACCCCTTTTGCATTTTCCTAAGAAAAAGTCATCCAAATTTGGTACATAGGTCCTCTAACATGTCTTAATGAATTTGAAAGGGTCACCATTCCATAGAAGTTGCATTTAGAACCCTAATGACCCCTTAACAGGCCTACACACCATGATTCGACATGTGGTCTCCCAAGACCACCCCATGGACCCCTTTTGAGTTCTACTAGAAAAAAGTTATCCAAATTTGGTACGTAGGTCCTCTGAGATGTCCTGATGCATTCCAAAGGGTCATGGTTCCATTAAAGTCACATTTGGAACCCTAATGACCCCTTAACAGGCTTACCGACCCTGATTCGACATGTGGTCTCCTCAGAGAACCCCATGGACCCTTTTTGAGTTCTACTAGGAAAAAGTCAGACAAATTTGGTACATAGGTCCTCTAACATGTGCTAATGTGTTCCAAAGGGTTACCATTCCATCCAAGTTGCATTTGTAACCCTAATGACCCCTTAACAGGCCTACCGACCCTGTTTCAACATGTGGTCTCCTAAGAGCACCCCATGGACCCCTTTCAAGTTCTACTAGGAAAAAGTCATCCAAATTTGGTATGTAGGTCCTATGACATGTCCTAATGCATTCCAAAGGGTCACCATTCCATCAAAGTTTTATTTGGAACCCTAATGACCCCTTAACAGGCCTACCGACCCCATTTCGATACATGGTCTCTTGAGAGCACACCATGGACCCCTTTTGAGTTTTACTAGGAAAAAGTCATCCAAATTTGGTACATAGGTCCTATGACATATTCTAATGCATTCCAAAGGGTCACCGTTCCATCAAAGTTTCATTTGGAACCCTAATGACCTCTTAGCAAGCCTACCGACCCCAATTCAACATGTGGTCTCCCGAGAGCACCCCATGGACCCCTTTCAAGTTCTACTAGGAAAAAATTATCCAAATTTGGTACATAGGTCATTTGATATGTCCTAATGTGTTCCAAAGGATCACCGTTCATCGAAAGTTTCATTTGGAACCCCGATGACCCCTTAAGTCACCTATCGACCCTAAATCGCACAATGGTCTCTCAAGAGCACCCCATGGACCCTTTTTGAGTTTGACTAATCAAAATTCATCTAAATTGTGGAGTCAGGTCCTTTGACATGTCCTAATGCGTTCCAAATGGTCACCGTGCATCAAAGGTTGTCTCACGAGCCCTGATGACCCCTTAAGATGCCTAGCGACACTGATTGGACATGTGGTCTCCTGAGAGCACCCCATGGACCCTTTTTGAGTTCGATTAGGAAAAAGTCATTAAAATTTGGTACATTGGTCCTTGGACATGCCCTATTGCCTTCCAAATGGTCACTGTACATCTGAAGTTGCCTCACAAACCCTAATTACCCCTTAAGATGTCTAGCGACCCCGATTCGACCTATTGTCTCATGAGAGGATCTGTTATAACTTAAATTAAATATTAAAATAATATATAAAATATTTGAAAAAATATAATATTTAATAGACTAAATATATAATATATATTAGATATTACATTTAATATATATTATCAAATATACAATATATTAATGTCCTATTCATTTTATATATTATATATATTAGACATTATATTATATACGTGCAGCAATATATAATATATAATATATAATATATATATTATGTAACATTTATATTATAATATAAAAATATTGCATTTAATATAAATCTGAACAGACTATATACTTAAGTCGTTTAAATTGATATTATCAAATATATAATATAAATAAATAATATATATAATATATATACTATATAATATAAAATATAAAACATAAAACATAAATATAAAATATATAAATTATTGATTGTCAGGGTGAAAGAAAAAAACATCAAAATTAAAGGGAAATAAAAAAAGAGTGGGAGGGGGAAACTTTTCAAAATTCAATTTCAAACAAAATCGGGTACCCGAAAAAATCAGGTACCTGATTTTTTCGGGTACCCGATTAGGCTTGGTAATAGCTTTGGAAACCAAAGCCCCATGGTCAACACTGAAGGTGTGCAAAAAATGTGTTTTTTCTCTATTTTTCTTATATCGACACTTCGACCTTTAGGTTGACGACTTTTTTTCCACCTGATTTTGATAAAATGAAAAGGGTTTCTTTGGATGATTGTCAGCTTTCCATCGATATAAGTGCTGTCAGATTTTGAATTCGTTAAGTATTTATTAGTCACTTATGTCTAAAGTCCTAATTGACATACTGATGGAAAAATAGCTATAACTTTCAAACCGTATAACGTTTTTGAAATCTGAAAGATGCGTCACATTCTATGCTTTGTCTGGTATAAGAAAAAATTAAAAAAAATTGAATTATGATAAGTTTTCAATGAGTAAAGGTGGTCAGACATGAGAGTTTTTAAATTCTGTAAGCGCTGTAGAAAAAAAATCATAATTAATTATCTGTTTGGAATAAAAATACCAAAAAATATGCGTCACATCCGGGCATGAGTCAGCTACTTATATATAGAATATTATAAAAAAATATTATCATTTTCTTTTGATTAGGGTGGTCAGACATACACATACTTCTTATTTGTTTGCTGAAATGTTTGTAGTGCTACATTGCAATCTATACTTTTTACCAATCATATTAATTTTTTTTCAAAAAAGGCTTAGTAGTTTAGAAACTACATTCAAGTTCCTAAAAATTATGTTTTTACAACTTTTTGATATTAGGTAGATAACTAGTTCATTTTTTCACGTCAAGTTGACTAATCTTGATTTTCTGATTTTTCATTGCCACTTAAGGGCATAGTTTGGCCCCTCATGATCCTGCACATACCCAGGACTTGGAAATTTTTTTAACTTGGGGAGTATGGTCCATGACCACTATGTCATGCAGGGCACATGAGGGTCACTATTGTGTGTGTGGAAATTGTACCTAGATGCAGACACAACACTTCAGTAAAATATTAGAGGTTAGCAAAAATCAAAATCTTGCAATGAAAGGGAAACTATGCTAACTAGGCGATTTACTGCCTTCTAGTAGATGTGAGTATGATATTCTCAGATTAGCCTGAGATCAGTGACAATGAAACACCTAACGAAGGATTTGGATGCAAAAGATTAATGTAGAATGAATGCAAATTAATCTATATTTTTGTATTTTCTATGCAATTTTGAATGAAAATATGTATGAATCTAATCTAGATGAAAATGAAATGATATGAAATTAATCTAAGAATGATATGAATGCTCAAAAAAAATGAAAGATCTTACAACATCTTGTATTCACAAAAGATAGATTCTTCAGACGCAAATTTGGTAGCGTGAGGATGCAATTTCGTGGATCATGGATGCTTTTAGAAGAGCTAAAGCCTTGATTTTATAGAAATCCAGGGCTTGAGGGTGCATGGAATAAAGCCATAAATCACTCTTGATGAACTCAGGTTGATTTTTGAGTCAACAAGGAATCATAATCAGATCAACTCACATAATCATGCAAAATCATGCAAGAACAACTTTTTAACTCGAATCAGAAGTTGAGATCAGCTTTCAACTCAAAAGAGATTTAAGTTTAAATTTATAACAAATAGAATTGATTTTCTGATTCAAAGTTTAACTGATCTTTGAATTTGCATTATTAATTATGAATTAATTAAATAAACATAGTGATTTATTCTCAACTTAACTGATTTTAAATTTAAAATAATTGATTTATGGGTTGATCAATTATTAAATCAAACTTTTATTTGAAAACTATATCATTATTTTTTACAATTGACATTAATTAATTAAATAGGAATTTAATCAATCAGTCATAAGATTTTTGATTTTATTGTCAGAATTTAAATAATACAATTTAGGAATAAATAGAATTAGATTTAATTAAATAATTAAGTGGCAAAATTAAATCTAATTAATTAAATATTTAGAATATTCAATTAATCAAACTTTAGGATAAGTATGATTTATCGCCAAATAATCATTAAATTAAATAAATTAGGAATATTCCTCGATGCAGAATTAAGATAATCAATTAGGATTTCGATGATGTGTAGATGTGCCTTAGGTTAGGACTTTTGTGTCAATTTCATTCGATTTGAAGATGTAGGAGGTTAATGAACCTACGACCCATTTTTGGGGTATTATATTTTGCCCCTCTTTGAATCACTGTGTGAAGCATAGTGGTTCAAAGAATAATCTGTGAATGATAAAGATGTATGAAATTGATTTGAAAGATGAACCGATTCCGAGATAGAAACTGATTGAAAGATTTGAAAAAGCTGATTCAGGTCCTAGTTGACCAAGAATCGTGATGATTTTCACTATAGCAATGATGTACCAGTGATTACCAAAAAGTATCAAAACACCTGATTCTGAACCTTATGATTACGAAGAAGTGAGTGACCTAATTCCAGACCTAATTGTCCAAAGGAATGAATATTGGTATCACATCTGAATCCTTTAGTTACGAAGAACCAAGGAAATAACACTAATGAACCAATGGTTATGAAAAGATGATACAGTTTACAAGATAGATTAGGATACCAGATTGATATGGATCTTGATGAATCTGATATGCCCCAAGCAATGATAGATTTTCCCCAAGTGACGAGGATTTTTGATGAATCAACAACTAGACATGGTTGTTGTCTTGATTACTGAGAGAGAGATTTGATTGACAGAATAAGATTTACAGATTTTGAATGATATGCAATACCATGCCCCCTTCGGGATGAAAATCAAAATTTGGCAAGAAAATTCAGCATTATAGTTTAGAAGCATATTAATTGATTTGAAAAATAGTTATACATGTCTGGGAACATGTTCTGCATCGTTTGGAGGTCCTAGAGACCAAGTTTGACTAGGTTTGACCATGAGTTGACCATGGGTGACCAAGTTGAATTTTTGATAGTTTGATGTAAGATTATCAGTTAAGTTGATTTTTGGATTCCTTTGATATTTAGAAGGTTGATTAGGCAAGCAGTTGACAATATAAATGATCTCAGATTTTGATTTTGATCCCAAAAATGGATTCTAGTTGATGTTTCATTGGAGGGACCTTCATACAATGCTCAATCCTTGTGTCATGTTTAGAATTTTTATTTTTGAAGAATCGTTTAAGTGTTCAAGAAATTTGTAAGATCATGCAAACATGCAAAGTGAAAAATGACATGCAAGATGAAATGCAAACCTAAGACCTAGGACCTAGTCATTGATCATGTGTCAGGCATTCTCATCATTGAATTTTTAGGTAATCGGATAAATCGATACAATCTCCACTAGTTATGAAACCATAGACATATGAATACCAATTTGTATGCTCAAGAATCAATACAACACCCACTGGTTAGACAACCATGGACATATGAATATTGATTTTATTTTTGGAATATCGGATTAGATATAAGCACCAAGACACAAACGCCAAGATGACTTGAATATCATGTCCATTTTGATATAGAAATTTGTATAAGCATCAAAACAGAGACATTGTGATGACCAAAATATGCCTTGCGTAACAAACACATCAAGTAGTCAAGAGATCATTCTAAATCCAGTGTGAATTACCCATAGTGACCCTTTATCATTCACATCCTTAGGTAAGATCATGTTTCACAGTAGGAGAAAGAACTCACTCAAAAAGACAACAGTTAGATCCAACCTCCTTGAATTTTCTAGGTATCAATGGTCGAGGTACTCATGGCCATCCAATATGAGATGAAGGCTCTTACAGATGGACACCATGTCAATCCTAAATTTCCAAAGTTTTTAGATTTTCACTCTAAGTAGAAAATAAAGAAAAGATTATGCCCCCAGTCATCAGTCTCTAAATCCTATAAAGGACATCATCGAAGATCTCGAAGGGACACAATATGAAAAAATCTCAATGCGAATAAGTAAGCATACAAGGAGATAAAAGCATGTGAAGCACATATTGTTTTCAGTTTGTTTTAATGTTTGATTGTGTTGTTGTAGATGCAAAATCCTTTCTGGAGAGGAGACAAACTGATTGACTCTGATGAAGCTTCAAAGGATTGTGACTGGATATGACACGTCTAAAGTATACTAGAGACCATAAGATATGCTATTGATTGCCCCCAATTTTGAACGTTGATAGGATACAAACGCTTGAGTTGATGGTGTACAGACCGACTTTATTGAAAACAAGAAAATAGAAACAAACTAGGAGATATGTACAAACCAAAGCAAGAATAAAAGCTGGGAAAGACCAAGATTGCACTGATAGATGGAGCATTTTGAAACAAGTGGCACCCATTTGCCGGGTTTTCACCATCTTGGCAGAATTTTTTTTTTTTTTTTGCTACCAAGGCGCCTGTTTCTAGGTTTTCACGAAGGCACTTTTTCTTTTTCTCATTTTTTTGTATTTTTATTTTTTTCATTTTTTTTGTACTTTTGATATTTTTTGATTTTTTTGTGATACATCAAGGCGCCTATTGCTAGGTTTTCACTAGGATGTTCATTTTTTCAAGACTTTTTTAGATTTTTATGATTTTTTTCAAGACATTTTACCATAGACTGAATGCCTTAGGCGTACAATTTCTTTAGATGGAGAATGTTGATTGGTTCTCAGAGTTGTTTTCCTTCAGTCATTGAGAGTTGATAGGCTCCAGAGCCAAAAGTAGCAGTGATAACAAAGGGACCCAGCCAGTTGGGTTCAAACTTCCCCTTGCGCTCTCTATGTGATTGATATTTGGGGTTCTCTCTCAAGATTAGATCACCAACCTGAAATTCTCTGTGTCTAACTTTCTTGTTGTAGCCTCTAGACTTTCCTTTTTGATATACTCTGAGATGATCATATGCTACTTCTCTGTACTCATCTAGTAGTTCAAGTTCTTGCAACCTAAACACTCTGTAGTCATCATCAGTTACTAGACCATGCATTCTGATTCTTAGTGATGGGATTTCAACCTCAATAGGTAGTACCGTTTCAGACCCATAAACTAAAGTGAATGGAGTAGCCCCGATGGGCATTCTGATACTTTTTCTGAAGGCCCAGAGAGCTAGATTGATCATGAGATGCCAATCTCTTCCTATTTTATTAACTGTACGGTGTAAGTTTTTCAATAGATTCTTGTTAGAAGCCTCTTCTTGTCCATTCCCTTGAGGATAGTAGATAGATGACCAATGTTGTGTAATCTTGAATTTGACACATAGATCATCTAAGTCTCTATTTTTGAATTGTCCACCATTATTTGTGACTATAGAGTGTGGAATACCATACTGACATATGATGTAGTTCAAAATAAACATAGAAATTTGCTTTCTAGTTGCTTGAGTCAAAGGGACCACTTCTACCCACTTTGTGAAATAATATGTAGCTTTAATGATATGGGTATGTCCATTAGAAGAATGAGGATGTATGGTTCCTATAAGATCAAATGCCCATTGGTGAAAAGGCCATTGTGTAGTAAAGGGAATTAGATCTCTCCTTGGAGCATGAATTAGGTTACCATGTACTTGGCACTTTTGACAGTTCTTAGCAAACTTGATTGCATCTTTTTTCATTTCAAGCCAATAGTACCCAGCCCTAATAAGCTTTCAAGCTAGTGTTAAACCATTTGAGTGTGATCCACATATACCCTCATGGACTTCCTCTAGTGCACGTTGAGACTCTTCCCATTCTAAACATCTAAGTAGTGTACCATCTAGACCTCATTTGTACAAATCATTACCAATGATGACATACCGGGATGCATTGCGGATAAGGTAACATTTCTCATGTCAGTTGAAGGTATCAGGAATGATTTGGTCTTGGAGATAGGAGAAAAGATTTTTCTATTTAGATGAATCATGACCCAAAATAGTGCAGATCATGTGGGTTTCAAAGGAATCATATGAAGGATATGACAGTGCTTCCACCAGGAACTCATAGCATAGCTCATGTTCAGGCTGCTGTAGTAACGTAGATAGCATTGCCATTGCATCAACAACCTTGTTCTCTATTCTAGGGATTTGATCAAATATGATAGATATGAATTATTTATTTAGATCATGTACCATTCTCTTGTATGGGATCAACTTTCCATCTTTTGTTTGATACACATCATTGACTTGATGTATTACAAGTTGTGAGTCTCCATGAATGTGTAGTTCTGTCACTCTCCACTCAATTGCTATCTTCATTCCATTAAGAAGGGCTTCATATTCAACAATATTATTCATACAAGGAAAATTGATTCTAAATGCTTTAGGGATTGAGTATCATTGAGGTGTGATAAATAATATGCCTACCCCTCATCCATTCTATGTATAGGAGCCGTCAAAGAATAAATTCCATGATCTAGAAGATATGTTCATGATAGATGAATCTAGAAATTCCATTTGCATGGGTGTATCATCAAACATAGGTGCATCCGCAAATTTATCAGAAATGACTTGACCCTTAATAGCTTTTCTTTCAACATATTCTATGTCAAATTCACTTAGTAGCATCACCCATTTAGTTGATCTACCTGTGAGGGCAGCTTTTCTTAGTAGGTACTTTAGCGGATCAATCTTAGCTATTAGATGTGTTTTATGGGCTAACATGTAATGTCTCAGTTTATGTGATGCAAAGATAATAGCTAGACAAGCTTTCTCAATCATTGAATAGTTCTTTTCATATGCTACCAATGTTTTACTGATATAGTAAATAGCTCTTTCCTTTTTATTCTCATCATGATGTGCCAACAATGCCCCCAATGATGTATTTTTTGCAGAGACATATAAGATCAATGGATTCCCTTGAATAGGAGGCATCAAAATAGGAGGATTTGATAAATATTTCTTGATATGGTTAAAGTTCTTTTCACATTCTTCACTCCATGCAAAAGTCACACCTTTATGTAATGTTTTTGTAAAAGGTTGTGATATGTCTGCAAGCTGTGATATGAAGCATCTAATAGATTGAACTCTCCCTTGTAATGTTCTCATTTGACTAATATTATTGGGAGGTTGCATCTCCATGATGGCTTTAACTTTAGCTAGATCAACTTCAATACCTTTCTTTGAAACAATGTATCCTAGGAGCTTTCCAGAAGTGACACCAAAAGCACACTTCTTAGGGTTTAATCTGAGACTAAAATTCTCCATGCGGTCTAGTATTTTGCTCAAATCATTTAGATGTTTAGCTCTGATTATAGATTTTGCTAAAGTGTCATCAACATAATCCTCCATAGTCCTATGCATCATGTCATGAAAAATAGATGTCATAGCTCTCTGATATGTAGCACCTCCATTCTTCAAACCAAACAGCTTAACGTTCCAACAGAAGGTACCCCATGCACATGTGAAAGAAATTTTCTCGCAATCCTCTGGAATAATTTTTATTTGATTATATCCAGAAAACCATCCATTAAAGAGTACATCTTGAAACCCAAAGTCATGTCCACTATCATATCAATGTTAGGTAGTGGAAAATCATCCTTTGGGCATGCCTTGTTTACATCCCTAAAGTCTGTGCATACTTTGATTGATTTATCTGGTTTTGAAATAGGCACAATATTTGAGATCCATTTAGCATAGTCAATAACATGGATGAATCTGGCTTTTAGTAGTTTCTCTAATTCATCTTTGACCAAGAGTGCAACATGTGGATGCATCTTTCTCAATTTTTGTTTAACAAGTTTAATGCCTGGAGCGATAGATAGATGGTGCATTATAAGATCAAGATCTAACCCTGGCATATGTGAATATTTCCATGAAAAGTTGATCTTCTTTTTTGTCAAGAATTTTGTGAATGCTTTCTTTTCTTCTTCTGATAAGGATTGTGCAACATGAATCATTTGTGGTTCTTCTGTTGTACCTAAGTTGATAGATTGAGTAGGCTCAATTAGAATTGGAGATTTGTCCTATAAATGACTTGGAAGGACATCAAATATCTCATCCTTAGGAACCTTAGGGAGGTTTTCACCTTCAAATATGTCTTTTATTTTTACTTTTGTAGGTTCTGAGACTGCCACAAAGTGGTTTTCACCCTCAGAACTCATTTTCTTTTTCTTTTTATTCTTATTCTTTTGACTAAGATACTTGATGTCCAAATATATCATGCTAACGCTTGGTTCACTGATGGAAGTACTCATAGGCTCAACTACATTTAAATAGCAAGCAAGGGCATAGTCATTTGGAAAAGTATAGATACCTTGGCTTGGATTCATGGAAGTTTGGTCAAGAAGTTCAAGATGTTGGATACTCAAAGTTGGAAAGGATTGGGTGATAGTGTTTATGGATATGGATCTGTCATCATTAGTCCTAACCTGATGCTCGATTTTGAAGGTGATATTACAACTTAAGATGTTCAATTTGTGAATAGGCTCAATGTCATTGTGAGAGTCCACTTCAGCCATCGGTGGATCAAACTCGTTAAGTTCATTATTTCTCTCTAGACTTGCGTTGGGTTTGGGTGCATATTGGTGAATAACATCAATATGTTTTTCTGTAATAAGTTCAGCTTTCTTTGGAATGACTCCCCATTCATAGTCATTGGATTCCTCATCTATGCCTCTAGGAAAATTAAGAACATGAGTAAAGTTAGGATGGATTCCCCAAGAAGGGTTACCCTCAGATTTTGATTTGTATTCATACTCATGAGAATCTCTCTCAGAATAGCTACCACATTCCTCCTTATCTATTTGATTGTCTTCGAGATTAGCTGGTTCTTGTGTTGCAACTATCTCTTGTTCCATAGTAGATTCATGTGTGTCTACCACATTAATTCTTTTGATAGGATCATCCTTAGTTTCAAGGAAGTCTTTGAGTTCTTTAGGTAAATGCTCATAAGCAATGAGCTTAGTGGTGGTATCAGAATCATCACTATTAGATTGTTGTATTGTTTCCTCCTTTGGTTCAATCTGTTCTAAGACATGTGAGGAGTTCTTGCTAAGATAGAAAGGTTTCTTTTTATATCCTATACCTGTTGTATTCTTTTTTGTTCAGCCACGATGGTCAAGAGGTGATAGAAGACCTTTACCTTGTAGTCCTAGAGGTCCTTTTCCTGTATATCCCATTTTAGCAATTAGTTTGTCCCCGGGGCCATATGACTTTGAAGGAACTCTTGGTGTTATAGAGTCACATTTCTAAACTGATTGAGATTGAGATTCATTTTTATATAACCATGAAAGCACAACTTCATCTTCTTCAAAATCTTGTTTAGACACTTGTTCTGGAACAAATCTTCCATTCAATATGACTTGGGATTCTTTAGCATGGGGTTTCACTTTTTCTAAAGGTTGTCCATAAGATTTTGGTGATAATGGGAGAGATGCGAGAGATAAAATTGGTTCCATTGTGTATTCTCCCATACCATTATCTTTAATCTTGACCTCTTTAGCAATGTCTTCTATCTTGGATGTAGAGGCAATATCTATTTTCTTAGAAGATTCTCTATTATTGGGAACATGTTTATCTGCACTTTCCTTCAATGTGTTGCAAGTTGTATAGAGGTCAGCTGGAATCGTCACCTCTAATCCTTCATAAGGAAATTTCACACATTGATGATATGTAGAAGGAATAGCTCTCATTTCATGTATCCAGGGTCTCCCTAGGAGAATGTTGTAAGCCAAAGGTATGTCAAGAACTTGACATGTAGTATCTCTGATGACCAGACCTGTTCTGACAGGCAAGACAATCATGCCCTTGGAAGACCTTTCTAGTTCATCATATGCTTTAATAGTTATTTTATTTTTAGGATCAATGGAAGCTTTAGATAATCCCAGTTATGTAATCAAGCTATAATAAAAAATGTTGAGATCAACACCCCCATCTATCAACACGCATTTGACATGATGGTTTTGAATCAAGACTTCTATATGCAAGGGATGGTTATGTAGATGACTCAAGGAGTTATCATCTTCCTCTGAAAAGGAGATATATTGCGGGGATGTCAAATGACCAATCATAGTCTAGAATCTATCTAAATCAAGGTTATTAGGAACATTGGATTCGAGAAGAGCTTTGTCTAGAATGGCCCTATGAGCTGGAGATATCCAGAGTAACTCAAACATGGAGATTTTTGCATTGGTATGCTAGAGTTGTTGGACAATACTATATGATGTAAGCCTCATGTCTTTAGGATTTGAAGATTTAGATGTAGCCTTCTGTTTAGAAGAAGATGATAGATTGAAGGGCACCTTAGGGAGATTTGAGGAGTCTAGGATTTGTCCTTGCAGATGTGCCTGAGCTTGTGATCGAGTAACTGCATTAGATGATTGATTTTCTCTATCTTTTCTTACAATTGTGATGACATTGCATTGCTCAGATAGGCATGGTTCAACCATATTGATAACAAAATTATTCCCAGAGTAAGCATAATTGACTTTAGCCCCCACATTAGGTTGAGAAGATGAATCTCCTTGACCATATTTCAGGAATGGTTCCGTGAAGGCTGTATGGTCATTATTGCTCTTATGATTATCAATTGTGATTTCTCCATTATCAATTTTGTCTTGTATGATGTGCTTCAAGTGGATGTAGTTATTAGTTTTATGACCCTTGTTGTGATGGAAGTCACAGAAATCATTCTCTCTCCACCATTTCAGTTTAGGTTCAAGATCAAATACTTTTATCTTAGGCAAGGAGATGATGTTATTAGCCAGCAGAGTTTTCATAGTAGATTCCAAGGACTCTCCAAGAGGATTAAACTTGCGTTTAGGATCAGTAGCCCAAGGTTTGTATTCAAATGCTTTCTTGTTTGATTTTGTGGCTTTTGCCTATGAGGCTTTTATGGCTTGAGTGCCAACAGTGAGATTGAAAGTAGGTGCCTTAGATGGGGCATGGATAGTATCAACAATGCCATCTGTGACAATGCCCTTGTTCTTGTTCCAGTTTTTGCCTTTGTCTTTAGAGCTAGATCCAGATTCATACTTGTCTTTTTGAATTGATATGTCTCCTTTTTGCACAAGTACTTTCTCAATTTTGATTGCATTTTCTACCATCTTATCAAAGGATGTATGATTTTGCATTTGCAAATGGTAGTTAAGTTCTGGAACAAGATTGTTGATGAAAATTTCTAGCTTTTTAATTTCTGGAATAGGCCTAGCACATAGAGAAAACTTCTTCCTCCATCTTTTAAGAAAAGTCAAGAATGATTCTCCCAGATATTGCTTCAAGTTACAAATGTCGATCACAGTGATCGGATGCTGGATGTTATAGGAGTATTGTTGATAGAATAGTTTGATCAACTCCTCAAAAGTTTTGATAGTTGGAGGCATTTTTGAGAACCAATGAATAGCTGATGCTCCCAGAGATCGAGGGAAAAGACACATGAGGTAGGTTGGTTCATGCATTAACTCCATAGATTGAGTACAAAATTCTCTAACATGATCTTGAGGGTCAGAGTTTCCATCATACTTATCATACTTAGGTATCTCCACTCTTTTAGGGAATGGCAACATGTACAAGTCTTTATCGAATGGAAAAGGGCATAAGGTCTCCATGGAGAACTCTTTGGGTTCCTTTTATTTTTCAATTTTGTTAAGTTTGACTTTTATGACATGCATTTGTTTCATCATAGCAGTGATTGGAGTTTCTTCCTCATGAGTAATGATGTCTTCAACATTAAAGTTGTGAGGAAGTTTAGCTCCTTGACGAGCTAACTCTATAAAGTATGTTTCTCTATCTTCCTTCAAGAAATGCCTCATCATTTTCTTGAAGTCATCATCATTTTGATATCAAGCAATTTTAGAAGATGTGGGTTCTTGATCCGCACCATGTTGAGAGTGATGTCCTTGAGATCCTCCTCCTTGAGACATTGTGTTTTTATGAGTTATCAGGGATGGATTGATGCAGAGTTGTCTGATAACTTTTATGAATTGATACGGGAGGAGTTGGTTGATTACCTACATGGATAGATGCAGGAGTAAGATAACCACTTTTCAGATAAAGATTGCCAAGAGCATCTTCTACGTATAGATTTGTGTCATAAGACTGATGAAAAGTTTGAGCAATCATAGAAGATGTAGCTGAAGAGAGTTTGGGTTTTTCTCCTTGTTTTCATTGTGAGGAAGCTCTAGTTTCCATCATTAACCTTAGGTGAAGCAAAAGAGTAAGATGGAGACAACTAAATAATGACTTCATTCAAGAAGATTGAATGACGCAACCTTGTCAAGATTGGTTTGATTTGAAGATTAGATTAGATGTGAATGAAGGATACTATGCCCTAGTAGTATGGGTAGACACCCAAAAGATGGCAGACATGAGCTCACAACACTTAGCTATTTTTGTATGAAGATTGAATTGGAAGATAATTTTGACAAGGTTTTGACACAAGATGAAAAAGACTCAAATCGATTAAACAGAAGGATAAATCAGACTCAAGAGACCACTTTAAGAAAATGATCGGATTCGTTCTAGTTTCTGCTCTATTCCTGACATAGTGATTTTTTTGATAGAATCTGGAAATAGGCTGTAAAATTAGGATTTCTGGCAATTTTGACAACTTTCTGACAATTTTTCAAAAATTCTCATATGACTTTCCACAGGCTCGTACGATAGTGGGTAGGCTCTGAAATGATAGTTAAAAAACTTGTACGACAATTGCAAAAGCTCGCACGATAGTTGATAGCAGATTTTTAGATTTTGGCTTTTAACTGGTGACAAGGCTTATACGACACTATAAAAGCTATCATATGACAATACAGGGGTTTTGAAATGACAAATGTCAAAACTCATATGAGTTTCTAACCCTGAGGGATGAATTTTGACTCTAGAGAGGAGTTTCGCTCCAGATTTTGCAATTTTTTCAGTTTTCAGAATCAGTTTGTTGCAAAGTTTTCTATCCAAATTTGAAGATTGTACAGGGATCACTCATTTTCAATAACCAAGTAGATAAATAAGCATGCAGAATAGCAGGCAAGTGATTTCAAGCACGTCTGAAAACAATTAACAGGGGACAAAGCAACCCTACGCATGAATAATCAAGTGACTGAATTGTGCTAATCCCTAGGAGTGCTAATTGTGCATGTTCCAAAATGTTTTTCAATAATGCACATAGTCCTAGAAAATGAAAAATTTGGCCTTACTAGGGTTTGTAGTAATGGTCTGACTCTACAACTTTTTTGATCTCAAGAGGGAAAACTCCAATCCAGGTGCACCAGGGTTTTGACACAGTTTGAGAATTTAATACATCAGGAGTTGCTAGGGAGATCTGATAGCCCAACAAGAGATCACACCTATGAAGATTTCCTCCACAAGGACATTTATATAGCGGCTATTGCTACGATGGAAAAAATGACTTACTGCTTGAGGTTTCATCTACATGGTTGACCTAATTAAGGTAATGTCCACTATGGTTAGTTCCCTCTCTAAAGGTGACTCACAAAATATACCACATGGGGACTAGATCAGATCCAAGGATCTAGGTTTCTGGTACTATCCAAAAGGGAAGTAGAGCATAATCCTCTAGCCTCTTCACTTCACCAAAACAAAGCAGACAGATTAATCTGACATGCTAAGACTGAAATTTATCTCACCAAGATCTATGATGTCAACAACTTATGGTCTATCAATCCCTCCGAAGAGAATGTATCGATCAAAAAGCTGAGGACACAAATCAAGGGAACACAAGACAATCTTAGTATCCTCCCTACCTACAAGGGGATCCTTCATCAAGAAGAGCTTTGCATGCATGAGAAAATGAAAGAAGCCCACTCTCTCAAGATCATCTGCAAATAGTGTTCATAGGGCCTATTTACTATGTGTAACAGATATGCAGAAAGAAAATCTATGTTCATTTTTATAGCCCAAGTCGAAGTCTGTGATATGAAAGAAGTAAAAGTCACACAAGCTTGACACATGAGAGTTTGTTTTAATCCAAATCGAAGTGTTATAAGATTGACAAGAATACCTGAATTCCTCGCAACGCGCTTAGTATATTTTACCCATTTTTAGCAATTTAGTTATGTTTTCCAAATCAGAATTAGCATATACCAATTAGAAACAGAAGATCTCAATTATTAGGGTTAGCTGTCAATCCAAATCTAAAAATTAGATCTAAAAATCAGCCTAAAAATTTGAAACGACAATTGAATCTTGATGTCAAAACTCATACGACAATGGGTTACCTCCCATACGACAATCAAGAAACTCGTATGATAGTGGGTACCTTCTGATACAACAAGTGAGCTATGAAATGACAATGTGTACTTCCTGATATGAGCCTTGAAATTATTGCCCGTTGTATGATAGAAGGGTCTTCCTAGTATGACTTTCTGACAAAAGTCGTATGAAAAATGTACAGACAAAAAATAAAAGATTGTAGTTTTAATTAAAAAATGACAAGAAATTGATAGAAATGAAATGGAAACCTGTTTCAGGGCCCCATGGTGGGCACCAAAAATGTGTGTTTGGAAATTGTCCCTAGCTGCGGACACAACACTATAGTAAAATATTAGAGGTTAACGAAAATCAAAATCTTGCAATGAAAGGGAAACTATGCTAACCAGGTGATTTACTACCTTCTAATAGATGTGAGTATGATATTCTTAGATTAGCCTGAGATCAGTGACAATGCAACACCTAAATGAAAGATTTGGATGCAAAAGATGAATGTAGAATGAATGCAGATTAATCTATATTTTTGCATTTTCTATGCAATTTTGAATGATAATATGTATGAATCTAATCTAGATGAAATTGAAATGATATGAAATTAATCTAAGAATGATATGAAGGCTCAAAACAAATGAAAGATCTTACAACAACTTGTATTTGCAAAAGATAGATTCTTCAGTCGCAAATTTGCCAGCATGAGGATGCAATTTTGTGGACCGTGGCTGCTTTTAGAAGAGCTGAAGCCTTGATTTTATAGAAATCCAAGGCTTGAGGGTGCAGGGAATAAAGCCATAAATCACTCTTGATGAACTCAGGTTGATTTTTGAGTCAACAAGGAATCAGAATCAGATCAACTCACATAATCATGGAAAATCATGCAATAACAACTTTTTAACTCGAATCAGAAGTTGAGATCAACTTTCAACTCAAAAGAGAGTTAAGTTTAAATTTATAACAAATAGAATTGATTTTCTGATTCAAAGTTTAACTGCTCTTTGAATGTGCATAATTAATTATGAATTAATTAAATAAATACAGTGATTTATTCTCAACTTAACTGATTTTAAATTTAAAATAATTGATTTATGGGTTGATCAATTATTAAATCAAACTTTTATTCGAAAACTATATCATTAATTTTGACAATTGACATTAATTAATTAAATAGGAATTTAATCAATCAGTCATAAGATTTTTTATTTTATTGTTAGAATTTAAATAATACAATTTAGGAATAAATAGAATTAAATTTAATTAAATAATTAAGTGGCAAAATTAAATCTAATTAATTAAATATTTAGAATATTCAATTAATCAAACTTTAGGATAAGTATGATTTATCACCAAATAATCATTAAATTAAATAAATTAGAAATATTTCAAGGAATATTCCTCGATGCAGAATTATGATAATCAATTAGGATTTTGATGATGTGCAGATGTGCCTTAGGTTAGGACTTTTGTGTCGATTTCGTTCGATTTGAAAATGTAGGAGGTTAATGAACCTATAGCCCATTTTTCGGGGTATTCCAACTATAAAGATCCTTGAAGAGTTGAACAACAAATAAATACCATTAAAGGCCAGTTTTCATGTAATGAGGCTAATGTAGTCATTTTATAAATTCTTCTATGGCCATTGGGGTCATTTTATGTAATGGGATCGTGAATCATGCTATGTAAGCCATGTTGGCACAAAGGCCTAAAGGGAAACTTGTGTTACTCCTAAAGAGCATTAATGGTTATCATTAGTATCATTCAGCCATATAGTCAGTAAAGGAGACAAGATAGGATAGTTGGTCAGTACATTAAGCCTTTACACTTAGCATAACATAAGGTAGATACCTAAGTTAACCGAACAAAGCTTTGATCAAGCACTCTTACTGATCCACATGATCATTGTGTACCAAGCACAATAGTCACTGAGAATTCATATGAACTGAGCACTAGGAAATTACCGAGCGATGAATGTAGTGTACACAGAGTGAAACATGAAATGACATAGCAGTTTGGAATGACACAAACTACACAACAAATGATTCACACCAATTAAGAAAATAGTTTACCAAGACGGAGACAAAATTTAATATGGATGTAATCATTAAATTGTTAATGATTCCTCTATATTGTTGATCTAGGTTATTCATTTCTATTGTAGATCTTAGGTTTTCTAAGATATTGTAAAACCCTAATTAGGTCAATGTTAGTTTGATATAAATTTGTAAGGATGTCATTTTGATAAGTAACACACATGAAGTATCCACCGCAGTAGAAGACATCTGAAGATCAGACATGGTTTTTGATTGACAAAGCATTGAAGGACTATTAAGTTTTATACAAAATAGAAGGCTACCAAGCAGTATTTATTGAAGAGATCAATCACATTAAGGTGATAATAGATAAGTACTTTACAGATCTGAATTGGGCATATTTGAGTTTCTAGTTATAGATAAACCCTATTGTTACTCTTTAACCATTGTAGAAGATTTCTAAATCTCTTAACATAGTGAACTTAATAGTTCTTTTGTAAATCTCTTAACCGAGTGCACACTTGATTGTGTTGCTAAAATCCACTAACTAGGTAGATCTAGTTGATCTCATTGTTACTCCTAATAGGCTAAGATCACCAGAAGTGATCACAATCTTTGTAGCCTTAACCAACAACTTTGTTATTGCAGTAGTGAAACTTTGTGGGTGTCATCCCCACTACAGTTTTTACCTTCTAACAAGGGATTATGTGATACCAAAATACTTGAGTTATGTGTATGAATTTTCATGAATGGTTTATTAGTTAGATTACATACATTTATATTTCAGTTATATTTTGGATGTATGTTGAATGCAATTGATACCATTGATTATTATATCTATGTTTACAAAGATTCAATTTGAAAATTTTTAAAGGTTCTAATTCACCCCTCCCCTCTCAGTATAAACCTTTCCATAATCCCAACAATTAGTATCATAGATAATTCTCTTGTTAAGGAAGTTTAATCAATGAAGAGAAAATATCTAAGGATGGAAATGTATAAGCTTGACAAGAATATTGAGAATCAGAAAATACAAATGCATATCTACATTGAACAATTCAAGGAAGCCAAAGAGGAACTAAGAAAATTACTGATCAAGAGGAAGGATATGGAACTTCAATATAATGAGACTAATTATCATGAAGAAGAGATAGATGATCCATTTGAAGGATCTGGATCTGGATCTGGTAGCATATCTAATACATCTAAAGGAACCATATCAGATCTATCTAAAAATAATCAACATCTTACTGAACAAGTGAAAGCACTGAAGATCGGTCAAGAAAAACAAATGGTGATGTAGGAGCATCTCGGGTCCTTGGCAATCACGTGTCACCAAAAAAAAGTTTGAGTTTTCTTGTGTTGCTTAGTTCCTTCTTTGACTGAGTTGGCTCGGTAGCTACTCGGTTCCTTCGTTAACTGAGTTGGTTGGTTAATTCCATGGTGCTCGATTATCTTTTCATGGTGCTCAGTTATCCTTTCTTACCAATTGGTTTCTTTTGGTTTTTTGTTAAGGCCGACTTGTGCACTTAATTATGGTCATGGACTTAATGTTGGTATCTATCATTGGGAAGCGTATGGACCTATATCTGGTCTTTCCTTCCATTAATGGTGGATCTGAAGGTTGACTTGTTCGGTATCCTCTTGTATATATTGTAGTCTTTGGTTGTAGTTTTGGGACATCAACTTAGAGCTAGAAGATAGATGGTATCAGATTAGGAGTTGAAGATAGTTTTTGTATCCTTGCATGTTGGAGGACTATTGTAATTGAATTGTAATGTCTAGCCCTAACTGTGAAGGCCTTACTGCCCAATATGTATGAATCTATTTGATGAAATATAATGGATCTGATCTGCATTCTCTCCCTCTCTCACTTTGTGTATTTTTTCTTTCATGTGTGATCTTTGTAAGGTAGATATGGATAAGGGTGTGTCTTTGGCCCCTCTTCCTTCCCTACCCCATGTTAGGTGGTATCAGATTGAAGGTGAGATTTGGATCTAGATTTGTGAATCTTGGTTTGAGGGTTCCTTCTTGTCAAACCCTAGTTGATTTTTTGTGGGGTACCAGATTACGATCTGGGATGCAATTACAGAGGGTTTCAAGATGGTTAGTGGGAGGTGAGATGTAGATCTAGGATTGGTAGACATGTTGAGACAACTTATTGCTAGGTTAGAAGCTATTGAAACAACCCAACATAGAGGAAGACATCTTGAAGATGTTAGTGATGATGAAAATGAGGAAGAACAAGGTGATGTAGAACTTGCACTGGTGATGGATCAAGGTGAGGAAATATTGTTGAAGGCTTTGAAAAATATGAATTCTACATCACATTTCAATCCTCCTGAGTATAGTGGAAATCTGGATTCAGATGAATTGGTGGGATGGATCACCGAAATGGAAAAGTGCTTTGAATATGAAAATGTCCCTAAGGAAAAGAAGGTGAAAATTGCAAACGCAAAGTTGAAGAGTCATGCATCCTTATGGTGAGAACATCTACAATTGGACAGTAAGAGGAAAGGCAAAGAAAAAATTAAAGTATGGAATAAGATGGTGAATAAGTTGAAAGGAAAGTTTTTACCTTGTGATTATCAGATTAACCTAGTTAGGTGAATGCAAAGTTTGAGGTAGAAAGATAGCTCAGTAAAAGATTATAATGATGAATTCTATAGATTAGATACCATATTTGGACATGATGAAGATGAAGTGGAAAGAATTGCTAGGTACCTAAATGGATTGAGAGTTTCCATCCAAGAAGAAATCAGTTTGGTCAAGTTGGAAAACAGTGAAGAAGCTTATTAGTTTGCCTTGAAAGCTGAGGAGAAATTGAACAAAAGACATGAGAAAAGACAAAGAGGTGGAGGTGGTAGATGCCCTAGAGGGAGAGGTAGATATTATCATGAAAACAATACATCTGAACCAAAAAAGATAAATTTGGATAAAGGCAAGATCAGGTGGAAAGGAAAAAGTTCATCTAGAGGAAGAGGCAATAACTATCAAGGTGGTTATACTAGAGGTGGATTCTGAGGAACATGTTACAATTGTAGAGAAGAAGGACATAGATCATTTGAGTGTACACATGTAAGTAAGAAGGTTGGTAGAAATATAATGCTTTGATGCAAGAAGATTCACTGAATGAACTTGAGAAGGAAAAGAACTTGATGGTAAGGAGATAAATTTGGAGTGAAAGTAATAAGGAAGATATAGTAAGGAAAATTTTGTTCAAGACTAGAAGTAGAGTTTTTGATGAAGTGTGGAAGGTAATCATTGATAGTGGAGGCTCAGAGAACTGGCATCTAAGGAAATGGTTACAAAGTTGCAGTTGGAAAGGCTGAAACACCCAAAGCCCTATCAAATTTCATAGATCAAGGATGAGCATACACTCTTGGTAAGTGAACAATGTTATGTGCATTTGAAAATTGGAAAGTACTATGATAAGGTGTTATGTGATATCATGCCTATGGATTGTTGTCATATTTTATTGGGTAGACCTTGGAAATATGATAGACATGCTATATATGATGGAAGATTGCATAAATATACTGTTTGGGCTGATGGGAGAAGACAAATCTTGTTACCTTTGATTGAAGAACCTATTAGTAGTGTTTGTACATCTGTGAAAGTTTTCTTGATGGAAGGAAGAAATTTTGTTAAGGATTTGAAAAAGAATGATGTATGTTTTACTGTGATTCCTAACAAACCGAGTAAGAAAATAGAGGATAGCCTCCTTGAAGACATTGATAAGTTACTCACTGAGTATAGAGAGATCATTTATGATAATGTAACTAATGGTTTTACAATAAAGAGAAGCATTGATCATTGCATGGTTTTAATCCCTGGAGCTAGTTTATCAAATAATGCACCACATCGGTTAACACCTACCAAGAATTAGGAATTGAATCGATAGATTCAAGAATTATTGCAGAAAGGTTTGATCTAAGAAAGTTTGAGTCCTTGTGCAGTACAAGTAGTATTGGCACCTAAGAATAATGGAGAATGGTGAATGTGTATGGATTCCAGAGAAATTAACAAGATAATTGTGAAATATAGGTTTCCTATACTGAGAATGGATGAAATAATGGATAGTTTGACTGGAGAAAAGTATTTTACCAAAATTTATTTAAAAAGTGGATATCATCAAATCAAAATCAGAGAAGGTGATGAGTGGAAGACTTCTTTTAAGACAAGAGAAGGTTTGTATGAGTGGTTGGTTAAGCCTTTTGGTTTAACTAATGCACCGAGTACTTTTATGAGATTGATGAATGAAGTTTTGGAGAAATTCTTAGGTAAATTTGTGATTGTATACCTAGATGATATTATGATATTCAGTAAGACCAGACAAGAGAATTTGTTGGATGTTAAACAAGTATTGCATAGATTGAAAGAAGAAAAGTTGTTGTTTAATCTACAAAAGTGTTCTTTCATGCAAGAGGAGGTTGTTTATTTGGGATTTTTTATTTTAGCCGATGGTTTGAAATTGGCTCTTGAAAAGGTTGAAGCTATTTTGAATTAGCCTACACCTGAGAGTGCGAGTGAGGTAAGATCATTTCATGGTTTAGCAAGTTTTTACCGAAAGTTCATTAGGAATTTTGGTTTAATTTGTAATGCTGAGTGAGACTATGAGAAGAGATAAAAGAGATTCAAGTGGAAACATGGAGTTGATAAAAGTTTTGAGACTTCTAAACAAAAGATTTCTGAATTGAAACTTGGATCTAGATTTTTCCCCTGTCCTGCCTTGTTTTCCACTTCTTCCCAGCTTGTTTCTGGTATCCTACTCTGTGAATTTGAGGTTCTTGACCTCAGGGTCAAGGTTGACCTTTTGGGTCAAGTTCAAGGTCAATCTTGACCTAGGTTAGGGTCAAGGTCAACTTTATCTTAAAGTCAACCTTGATATGTCATAGTCAATAACATATCAGTGATCTTATCTTAAAGTGGATTGATAAGTGAATATTTTATCAATTTTATTAGAATTTGAGGTTCTTGACCTCAGGGTCAAGGTCAAGGTCAACCTTGACTTAGAAGGTCAAGAACCTCAAATTCACAGAGCAGGATGGTAGAAACAGGCAGGAAAGAAGGGGAAAATGGGACAGGATAGGGGAAAAAGCTAGATCCAAGTCAAAGATCCATTCAAGGCTTTTGACATGACCCCAAACCACTTACTCGAAGGGATAAACTAGTCATAAATGGAAGTGCTTCCATTTTTTGATGATACATTTAGCCCCCACTTTAGCAAGAGTATGGAATCGATGGAAACTCTTGGTAAAGGAGATCTCAAAGAGAAAGAAAATCTTATTGAAATCAAAGGGACAAAGAAATCCTCAAGCCCCCAGGGACTCAAGTCTTTGTCAACCCCAAGATTACAATATCAGAGACATCACTAGAAAAAAGATAGAAGAGGGTATGATTACCTTGACCAATGAGAACTTATGTCCCATTGTGAATCACACAAGAAAACAACGCAATTGGAAAGATGGATTTGAACTACCTAGTGAATGTGGCTACTCACTAATCAACCCATGAAGGAATCACCCTCAGAAATATTCTATTCCAAAAGAGCAAAGACAAAATAAGAGAGATCCAGTCTTAAGGACACCTCTGACCTTAAGAGATCAAAACTTTTCTCCCTTTATGGATTAGAGACTAATCCTTAAAGCATGGATTTTTAACTTATAGGATCTCTTGATCCCTCCAATTTCAATTTTCAAAGTTTTGATCCCTTAAGGTCAGAGGTATCCTTAAGACTGGATCTCTCTTGTTTTGGATTTTCTCTTTTGGAATAGAATATTCCTGAGGGTGAATCCTTGATGGGTTGACTAGTGAGTAGCCACATTCACTAGGCGGTTCAAATCCATCTTTCCACTTGCATTGTTTCCTTATGTGATTCAAAATGGGACATAAGTTCTCATTGGGCGAGGTAATCACACCTTCTTCTCTCTTTTTTCTAGTGATGTCTCTCTTATTATAATCTTGGGGTTGACAAAGACTTGAGTCCCTGGGAGCTTGAGGATTGCTTTGTCCCTTTGATTTCAATAAGATTTTCTTTTTATTTGTGATCTCCTTTACCAAGAGTTTGCATCAAGTCCATACTATTATTAAAATTGGGGCTAAATGTATCCTTGGAAAAAGGAAGCACTTCCATTTAGGACTGGTTTAGCCCTCTGAGTAAGTGGTTTGGGGTCATGTCAAATGCCTTGAATGGGTCTTTGACTTGGATCTAGATTTTTCCCCTATCTTGCCCTATTTCCCACTTCTTTCCTACCTATTTCTAGCATCCCACTCAGTGAATTTGAGGTTCTTGACCTTAGGGTCAAGATCGACCTTCTGGGTCAAGGTCAACCTTGACCCTAACCCAAGGTCCAAATTTTAAATTCTGAAATTTTTTGGATGTCAAGGTTCAGAAAGATTTATTTTCCACTTCTAGGTTGTCTATTTGGGGCTTGAAAATGGAAAAATCTCAAAATATATTTAATTTAGGTCCACTCCTAGGGGTATAGGCTTAATGGGAATTTATTTCTCCTATGTTGGCCTCTCTAGAAGTTTGAGCCCTAGACTAGTATATAAGGAAGCCTTTTCCTCTCATTTCAATTCAAGTAATCAAGTGATCAAGAAGCAAGAAGCAAGAAAGAAGGAGAAAATAAGTATTAAAGAATTTCAAGGATTCAATAATTCAAGTATTCAAGCCTTCAAGTATTCAAGATCCAATTCATCAAGGAGATCCATTAGTAGCCATTGAAGTATTCAAGCTCTATTTAGCCCTCTTGTTGAAGATTTCTCCATCCATATCCATTCAAGCTTCTTCCTATTTCAAGATCCATTCAAGATTGGTGATGAAGATCTAAATGCAATTGATTTGAGACATCCTACAATTATATATCCATTTGGAGCATCCATACTTGCGGATTCAAGGATTCAAATCTTCCACAAGGGTTTCAACATAAGCAAGGTGAATTATTCCATTTACTTTGCTTATTACTACAATTTCAATTCTATTTCAAGATTAATTCCAAAATTAGGGTTTGACCAAGGCAAACCCCCCATCCAAACAACAAAACCATTTTTCTCACAGGTGTAGGTGCGGAATAGCAAATTACATAGTAGATTCAGATACCCTTTTCAGAAAAGTTTCAGGATCCATAAACAAAATTTCTATCAGAGTAGCATAGGTCAAGGTCAACATAAAGGGGTCAAGGTCGACCTTCATTTGGGTCAAGGTCGACCTGGTTCAGAAAAGAAAAAGATTTCTAGGTTTTCTCCAACTCTTTGTTTCCATCCCAGATCTAGTTGCAGAATTTCCAAAAACTCAGTACAGACACTAGAAAACAACAATTTCTAGATCTTCTATACTTTGAGGTTAGTATTTGTCTTCAATTCATTTCAATTAAGATTTTAATATTCTCTTCCAAAATGAAATGTAAGGTTTCCCTCTTTCTTCATATTTTTCATCGATTGATTCCTTTATGCATTGACCATTTTCTTGTGGTTAATTAATTTGGATCTTTCCTTTGGGAATTTGGGGTTAAGAAGAAGATCTTACCTTCCCCAACTCCTCTATACATTAAAGATATTTTATGTTCTTTACATTTTGGAAAATACCTACATTTTTATATCTTACATCAGTATTAGAGAAATTTTTTGATATGCATGCACAAGTAGGATTAGAGCACATTGCTCTTGAGAACCTTAAGGAGGAATGGGAAAACCTCTTGACTATACTGAAGAAAACCCATTAGAATATTTTTGACAAGCTATGAGTACATTATTTTTGGCATTAATCTAAAAAAAGGGGAAAAATATATGTATATTTGTTCTTGTATGTACGTCACTCTAAGAGCATGTACAAAGGGGGAGTTCACATAAGTTTCATATTTTTTGTTAAGTACAAATTTTTGAAGTTGGTACATATCCATAAAGTTTTTGATACTAATACCAAAGGGGGAGACTGTTACTCCTAAAGAGCATTAATGGTTGTCATTAGTATCATTTAGTCATATAGTCGCTAAAGGAGACAAGACAGGATAGTCGGTTAATACATTTCAAGCCTCTTCATCAAGTAGAACATATGATAGATACCTAAGTTAACCGAACACAGCTTTGACCGAGCACTCTTACTGAGCCAGATGATCACTGTGTACCGAACATAGTAGTCATTGAGCATTCATATGAACCAAGCACCCAAAAATTACCGAGCGATGAATGCAGTCTACACTGAGTGAAACATGAAATGACATAGAAGTTTGGAATGGCACAAACTACAAGGAAAATAGTTCACACTGATTAAGAAAATAGTTTACCAAGATCGAGACATAATTTAATATGGATGTAATCATTAAATTGTTGATGATTCCTATGTATTGTTGATCTAGGATATTCATTTCTACAGTAGATATTAGGTTTTCTAAGATATTATAAAACCCTAATTAGGTCAAGGTCAGTTTGATATAAATTTGCAAGGATGTCATTTTGACAAGTAACACACATGAAGTAGCCGTCGAAGTGGAAGACATTTGAAGATCAGACAGGGTTTTTGATTGACAAAGCTTTGAAGGACTATTATGTTTTATCAGAAATAGAAGGCTATTGAGTAGTATTTATTGAAGAGATCAATCACATTAAGGTGATAACAGATAAGTACTTTACATAACCAAATCATGAAAGTTTGAGTTTTTAGTTACAGATAAATCCTATTGTTTCTCTTTAACCATTGTAGCAGATTTCTAAATCTCTTAACATAGTGAACTTAAGAATTCTTTTGTAAATCTCTTAACTAAGTACACACTTGATTGTGTTTCTAAAATCCTCTAACCAGGTAGATCTAGAGGTGATCTCATTACTACTCCTAGGAGGGTAAGATCACCATAAGTGATCACAATATTTTTAGCCTTAACTGACAGCTTTGTTAATGTATTAACGAAGCTTTGTGGGTGTCATCCCCACCATAGTTTTTACCTTTTAACAAGGGTTTCTACAATACCAAAATACTTGAGTTATGTGTATGAAGTTTCATGAATGGTTTATTGGTTAGATTACATACATTTATATTTCAAATATGTTTTGGATGTATGTTGAATGAAATTGATACAGTCAGTTATGATATCTACATTTACAAAGATTCAATTTGAAAAGTTTTAAAGGTACTGATTCACCCCTCCCCTCTAAGTACAAACCTTTCCATAATCCCAACAACTTGTAGGGGTTAAATGGTTAGTTTGAGGGATTTAATAATCAAATATGTTTGTAAAGGTCATCATTTGACCACTTGAATGTAATGGGGAAATATAAAGTTTAAAATGTTTAAAGGTTTCTAAAGTTGACAATTCCATTGTCAACTTGGCAACACAAATTCAGGGACAAACTAATGTAACCGAGCATTGGGGAGTTAGTTGGAGAGTTGTATTCGGTTTATGGTTAGTCTCCAAGGTGGTTGGTTGGTAATTGAGGCCTATTTAATTTGTCTTTTTGAAAGGAAACTGAGCATGGTCGAGAGGATTTAGTTTGTAGAGTTTTAAATCAATAAAAATAGTATTTTTACTGTATTTCTCTGATTTCTCTCTGCAACAGTCTTGTTGTTTCATATTTTTAATAGTGGTAAATGTATCATTTTATTAAATTTTTTATTAAGGATGAAAGTGGTGTGAATTAAATTCATTTTGGTTTTTGCATGGTTGCATTTGGTTAGGATTTGCAAAAGTTATCTGCATTTTACCAAAAACTGTCCAAACCCTAACTTAGGGTAACCTGAGAAGGGAAAAATGTGATTTTCCTTAGTTGGTGGGTAGATCAAACCCTCTCATTTGGTAAGTGATTATGTTAGATTGTATAGTAACTATTCTGGAGTTTTCAAGAATCCATGCAAGTTGATGGTACATGTTTGGAGTAGAGAAACCAAATAGTTACAAAAGGGAATGAAAGACTATCTCAAGAAATACAGTTTCATTGTGAGGGGAATATCTCCCAAATTAACTGTTGGATTTGGCCAAATTTTGGATATGTTAGAGAGACAATATTTTTACCAAATCTGACTGGAGAGATTGAAGAAATTTTATTGTGGTCAAATTTTTTGGATGATTGTGTAAGGGTCTATCAAAAAGACCAGTAAGTTATTGTTTTGACAAGCAAGACTACATTTAGGCTTTGTCCATTCAGTTGGAAGCGTGAATATGGATTGAAGGAAATAAGAGGAATTTGAGGAGGATTTTTTGAGGTATGTGTAAGGTCTCTAAGAAGGATGAAGACCTTAAGATCAGATTGAATCATCGAGATTGCAAAATTGGAGAAAATTGTCATGATGAGATAATAAGTTGCAAATTTGTTTTGTTTTGATTTTAAAGGATTATTGTTGGTAAGATATTGAGTAAGGGATGTATGGATAGAGCCTCAGGAATTCTAGGAGTGTCTAGGAAATTGAATAGGTCTTGAAGGAACCTTACTGTCAAAGTTGCGACATGAAGTCCCTTTGGGGGTTGAGTGGTGGATGCTTTGCATCAATTTCCAACTCATAATTGGGCCTTGGAAGGAATTGAAATCATTGGGAGAATAGTGTATAATGGAATAATGCATACACACATATCCTATCATATTGAGTTCAATATTAAGGATCATAAAAGAACCTTTTCCCTTCTTAAAAAAACATTCTTCAGCTTCAAAATTCTCATTAATATCAAGTTTAATTATGAGATTTTAGGTAGAATTTAATGGATTGGTTGTTTAGTTTTGGAGAATATTACCTTTAAGAATATATATTCCTTATCATTTGGCATGAGAGAGACTTTAAACCACATACATGCTTCCTAAAACCTTGAATTGAATATTAATGAGTTATTTGAAGGCCTATGTTTTATGTGTTCCTTAGTTCATTAGCCTAGAAAAAAAATGTGTTATGTTACTTAATAAACATTCTGTGTTTGATGGTGTACATAACTATGGATTTCCTATTAATGTGTGCAATCTATGTGATAAATTTGAGACTTATGAGAATTTATTTTATAAATATCATTTTATTTTAAAACTTTGGTCATTATTTTTGGGTAAGGGTCAATATTGGGGTTGTACAAATGTTTTAGTTGGATTGATCTGTGTTACTTGTTCACGTTGAATCATTCTTTGTTGAGTTTAACCATTTTTGGTTTATTCTTAAAAAAATGACACATTTTGAAAGAAATAAATAAGAATATATTCCAAGATAGGAGAAGAATACTTAATGATTCTATATTTGAGCTCATGAGTTTCAATATTATGATGTATGTCTCACTCTTTAAGTAAACTCCAAAATAAAAAAGCTATATTTTATTGAGGGAGGTATTTTATTGGTATACAAGCATGTATTGTCAATGCCCACTTCTTTCCATAGGGTAGAAATAACATTCATAAAAAAAATCTCCAATTACTTAAAGAGTACATTAAAAACAACAGTTTCAGGATGATTGAGAAAATAGAGAATAATAACTCAAGTTTAAAAAAGAGACTAAAAAACCTATTGAATACAAACTTTATGTCAAATACTAGAATGAGGAAAACATGGTTGAGCTTGTCATTGGTACTTTTGAGATTGATTTCTATGAAAATGATAGCAGTGTTTCTCAAAGTAGCTTTGTTTATTCTCTGTTGAACTAAGTTATATTTTTCTATAGTTCTTTTTTTTTCTAATATGAAGTGATGTTACCAAAGATCCCTCGCTTGATTTTTCCTTAGTGTTGATGAGTATTTATACCTACCTTATATTAGATATCCTTTTTGTACTCTTTGCATTCAACTTCTAATATAAAAAATGATATGTTTTTCCACACATAAGAATATCTTATATATAAGTGTGATAAATAAAAAATTGACCTATTCAGAACATGCGTAGACATTCAAACATTAATCCTAGCAGCACACACTAAACATATATAAAAACTATTTGCATGATACCTTAGATAGAGCTAAAACGAGAGCACCCTATCACTGTTTGATTTGCTCTCGCTTTAGGGATGTGGGTGTGCTCTCAAAACACATGGAGCATATCCATAATGATGATTATTGGGGATTGGGATAGATTATGGACCATGAGAACCCCATAGTGGCACAAAACTAGGTATAGAACACCTGATACACCCCTAGAGTCTCAAAGAGCCTAAAATAAAGATTGATGCAAGGATGCTTAAGCTAGATTGATTTTAACCAAATGAAGATGTGATATGATGCTATATGATATGAAAAATATTAAATAAACTATGTTTAATCCATTATGCTAAGCTATGATGTGAGTTAAAACTTGAAAATGAGCTAGATTTAAGAACTATGCTAAGAGCTAGAAATAAAATTGCATTATAAGTTTGCGATGAAATGAAAAGGAAATTGCTTGTTTGATCTTGGAAGAGGAGGGTATTTATAGATTTTTGGGAAGGGCTTGGGTTAGGAAGGAGAGTTAGAGTCAGAGGTAAGGTTTGGGGTAGAGTTTGAGGTAAGGTTTGGGGTATGGTAAGGTTTGACCTTGGGTTAAGGTTTCTCATACATGTGTGAGAAACACTAGCGAAGTGTGCAAGGGAAACAAGGGAGGAAGAGAAGACACGAGTCTCTTAATGAGGCTGTAAGAGGCCTTAAAGAGTGTGTAAGAGACTATTAATGAGTCTTGAAGGCTCATTAATGAAGGGGTTTGAACCAAAGTCAAAGAGACTTGGATTAGGCTAAGAAATGTAGGAAACATCTCCTAAGTAGGTTTAGGGAAGTTTAGGAAAGATTGGAAGGGTTTAGAAAAGTCTAGAAGATTCTAGGGTTTTGAGGCTTTAAATATCATATTTCATTTATTTAGGGAATGTGACTTTATTTATCAATTAATGATTAATAAATAGGAGGAAAATCACACAAATCTGATTTAAATGATTTGGGGAGGGATTCTTTAATTAATGTGTCTTATTAAAATAGGAGGATTTAATGGCATAAAAATAAATAAGTTAATTAAATAATTAATTGATTAATAAATGATGATGTCATCACGGATTGTCAAAAAATAAAAGTACTTTTATTTTCTAAAAGATTTTTAGGTGTCTACAATAAGATTGGATTTAGTCATTGAGTACAATTTGGTGGTTGCACCTTTCTAGAAAGTATATGATATTTCATTGATAAAATAACATTTTCTTATCTATTAATTATTTATCAAACTAAAATTCCTAAATGATATTGATATGTTGTACTATATAAAGCTAAAACTTATATTGAACAAGTGTTATACTTATTGTTAGCAAATCCACTTATAAATAATGGTGACCTCTTAAGAAACATTATGTTCTAGAAACCACGTCATATAGACACCAATATGAAAATTAGTGTCACAAACTTCAATAAATATTTAAATTATTATAAAATTTTGATATTAAGTCAACAATACCCATTCTATCTAGATATGTTTTTGTTTGGAGCTAATTCATCCTCAATTCTCATACTTAACTACAATCTAATTGTTAAAATTGGACATAATTTGGTAAATAAGAAAACATAATTGTCAACTTTATTTAATGATTGTTTTGTATCCATCTACAATAGATGGAATAATTCAAAAGTCAACAAATAAATATTAGAAAATAAAATAAAATAATTATTCGCCAATTTTAATAAGAATGAAATAGAATGGGTTAGTTTTTCACAATTCATGTTCATTAGAACGTATGTCTTTTGAGATTAAACCGTGTAGCTCAAAATAATACACATAGTTTAATCCCAAAGACTTACATTCTAAGAATGAAATGTGTGTGTGTGTGTGTGTGTGTGTGTGTGTGTGTGTAATTGATTAAATAATTTAATATTTATATAAAATGTTTGAAAACATCATGCATCGTCACATTGACATACTTTAGAAAGAGTTCTTACTTAAAGATTGAACAAAAAGGTATAAATCTTATGTTGAATTGTAAGGTCTGTCAATTTGTAGGCATTGGCATGCATTGCAAGATATGTCAACTTTTCTATAAATAAAAGATGTTTCAATTATTTATAAGTATAAGCTATAGATATGCTATTCTCAAAGCTATAACATATGTTGATTTATAAAACTAATAACTTCCCTTAATATGCGTAATTTTGATTACTTAATAAATACAAGTATACTTATTTATTTTTTTAAAAAAATTGACTAAAAATTAAAAAATTTATGTCAATTTTTCTTGAAAAAAAAAGACGTTTAAACAATCCACAAACATAAGCTATACCTAAATCACTCTCAAAAAGCTAAACAATAGTATAAAACTAATGATCATTAGATATACAAAAATTCATCATCAAAAGTAAATTTTAATTAGAACATAAAACAACTACTTATTATTTTTTAGTATAAATAAAATATTTAAAATTACAGTTCATATAAATAAAATATGTCTAACAATCATGTACCGTCATCTTACGTACTCTTGAGAGAAATCATCTTTGAAAAAAATTCCAGAGTTTATGTTCAAAGATTGAAAATAACAAAAAGAAGAACAAAAAAATAAATTTTAAGGCCTGTCGATTTACAGGTATCGCCATAATGACAGATATACATTAATTTTGCAGAAAAGGAAGCATTTCAATGGTAACAGAAGCACAAGCTCTGAATATGTCGATCTAGAAAGCTTTGAATTTCCTCGTATATTACACAGAGGTAGCAATATCCTCCATTAATTTAGTTCTTGCTATAACTGCCACTCCATTAATGAAAGCGATCCATTTTTGACAGAAAATACTTTAGCTGTAAACTGTAGCAATGACGTATCATTCACCTGACAGAATTTCTTCTCCCACAATGGCGGCTGAACGGCCTCAAATCCTAGACCAGGAGCCCTATCTTGAGACGTCGGATTCTTCCCTTCTTTCCAATCCGCCACATATGCTGACACTCTTCTCCTGAACTTTGCCTTGAATTCACTCCAGGCCTGGTATTTATAATGGTTAATCACCATTTCTGAGGATTTCAAAGCTGTACTTTTGTAACCGGCCTTGAGCTCAAAATGATGGATGACATTCATCAAAGAGGCAGACAAAGCTTCCAGAAGCACAATTGATTTATGCCGCTTCTCTACGCGTTGCCTGCAGGTATAACCCTGAGTCACCCCTGCCGCCGGGTGCTCTGTTCGATTTGACGGACCGAAGTTCCGGCAATTGACAGAAACTTGCCCTAGGGTCGAATTGGATTCCCGCGTTTTATTAGCAAGAAAATTTTGAAGAGCGTTGTGAGATTCGTGATCGGACCATCTGTGAGAGAATACGAATTCATCAACGTCCGTGAACATCATCCACTCGCATTTATCTGCGGCCTTTAAAGCACAGTGTGCAAATCCGGCTTCCCGAGTCTTCACCCATGGCCATGGACGCCGCCTGACGGAGTATCCGGCCAGAGAATTTATCACTTCTTCTAAATTGTCTTCGCTGTTGTTGTCGTAGATAAAGAATTCTTCGACTCCGAGATAGGAATGGTAAATGATCCATTCCTTCATGAACTTTGCCGCATTGAAGACCATTGTGCAGGCGCAAAGGAACTTCTTTGCATTTTTCACTTCCCCTGTTTTTCTCATCAGGCCGTTAGGGTTATAATACGCCGCCGAGGGCATCTGCAAATCTGAGGATTTGAGAGTGATTTTAGCGCGGGAAAGTTGAGATTGGAGGTGCTTTGGAGGATGCGCGCATCTGAAGATCTCTTGAGCGGAAACTGTGACGGCGGTCTCTACGGCATTATTAAAGACGCAGTGAAGATTTTCTGGCGGAGTGTTCATGCCCTGTCTCAGGTTAATTCCTTTGGCGAACAAGATCACATCTTTTTCCGTCACGATGCTCTCATAAACCATGAATTCCCATTTCACTGGTCGGGACTCCGTCAATTGCAGACTGAAAAGATTCTTGTTATCTTTCAACACAACATCCAGAGAAACAGGAGGAGGAGAAGGAATTCCACACCGGAATGCAACTCGTCCGTCAAAGTAATCAGTTCCGATTACTTGAGTAGCAATTCCACCGGAGAAAACACATCCAAGGTCGGATTTTGGAGAAAGCATAAAGGGCAAGCGCGTCAACAGAAGCAGCTGGTTTTCTGGAAGAAGAACAAGATTTTCTAAGTTCAGTCTCTCAACTGAGGAAGATCGTCTTTGAAGCGGTTCCATGCCGTATAATAACGCCTCGTGCACACCAGCATACTGAAAGCGCAGGGAAGTATTTTCTGGCTGGAACCATGAAAATGTCTCTGCTTGATTCCAAAAATGGAGAAAAAAATTAATTAAATGTGTACAGAAAACACACGGAATCAACTTTGATAAGTCTTAGATTCTTGCATTTCTGAATTAAACTGTGTACGATTTTTTATTATCTATGTTTCAAATCATACTACATGATTCATCATCAGGATAACATTTCGATGATAGATCATATTATAATATGATCCAAAATGTTGATGAAAAATCATATACAATTTAATCTAAAAATGCAAGAATCTAACAGACTTTAATAATTCTTATCAACGCTCACCTCGGTAAACTTTGTAAGCTGTGAGACCTGAGATTATAGCACAGATGAGCAGGGAGGAAACGATTCGACTGGACATGATGAGAATCGAACTCTGGACCTTCTTCGCTGATGAGCTCAACAATCCTGAAGATATTCTGCGAGTGGATAAGCAGGGCAGGTATATGAACAAGCTTTGCCCAAATTGCCTTTGACTTTCGAAAGAACGTGTTGGACTAACTCTGTATTTCTGAGAATTGATCTTGTGGGCTAATTTGTCATTTTAGATTTAGGTATTTGGGAGTTCATTAATTGCAGGTTTTGGTATAATGGCAATCTATATTTGATATCCCCTATTCCAACTATAGCCCCAAGAGCTTACACTATACAACAAAGAGCGGGGTACACTGTGGTGAGGTCAAGGAAGGTGGTGGATGATATGGGTAGGAAGTTAGAAGAAAGGTCCTCACTACCTAAGGTGTGTACATTATATAAAATGCCTGCAGTAGAATCCTCAGATTACCCTTCCCCTAAAAGGCCAAGGATTGAAGAGACAACTCACTCAAGTGAGGAGGCCTATTCACCCTCTCAATCCCTATTGCAGTTTGTGTATGAAGAAGAGGTAGTTGAACAACTGGTTCAACTAGGCAATGTGGGTGATGTGTTAATAACAGAGGCTGAGCTACAAGAAAGAGTACCAGAAGAACTATATGCCCCTCCAATGGATCTAATAGTAGCACAATTAAAAGGTAAAGAACTTGATCCAGTAATTAAGAAATCATTTAGTAAATTTTTGTCAGATGACAGTTTTCCTAGAGGATGAGTATTTTAGACTTTGAGAGCAAATGTGAGAAAATAAAAACAGAACAACTTGACAAAGAGGACTCTACTATTAAGGATGAAGTAAAAAGAGAAATGTTTGACAGTTTTGGTAAGATTGCCCCTGAAGAGGGAAGACAAATAATTAGGGATGTTGGTGTATTGATACTACTAGAGTAAGACATAGAAGATGCTATTGTGTTTGATTCAGTCAGTAAAAGTACTAACACTACTTACAACATAGAGGAAGAGGTTTTGGCAGCATCAAAAGGTGTGGTATTCAATGATGATCATCCAGCTCTGGTTATCTGGTCACCACAGAAGTAGAGTAGAGCAAGGAGAGATGAGGGAACAAGAACTAATTTGGTTGGTGGATTGATGGTTAGGAGGGTGAGTGAGACCTCAGCATTGGAGGTTACTAATATAACATTATAGGCTATAGGGTTTTCCAAGGTCGCTGCATTGAAAGATAAACAGATCATGGATGAGCTTAGGCTCAACTGTGAAAACTTAATGGAAGCCTATGATGCAAAGAAGAGGAAAAATAGTGAATTGATGGGAAGGATCACACAGATTGGAGATACAACACCTCTAAAATTTGAAATAGGTGAGCCTTCTGCAAGGATGACTGTATCATCCCCTGCACCACCTCCTAGCACAAGTCCTATTATATCTGTTCCCCCATCTCCCATGGTTCCTGATGCTCAATTTGAGGAGGCATTACGTGATGAAAAGGAAAAAATCAAAGCCTTAGCTCAGTGGAAGTGGTGAGAAGATATGAAGAGAAAATTAGTGGTACAATTTTGCATCTTCTCAGTAGTATTAATACTAGGTTTGTTTATTATAGAATCTTAAAGATTTTTGATATTTTTAAAATTCTTTTGATCAAGATAAACATAAATTGGATGAGATTCTTAATAAATAGACTAGTAGAGAGAGTAAAATGGAGGAAATTTATTCAATAGATAAGGTTCAAGCACAGGTGGACACTACAATGGATCAGACTTATGATCACATTTCAGGTCTATTGAAGTTAGCCATTGTTAGGGAGTCAGTGCAAAGTGACTCTAGATTCCTTCTCTTGGAATATTCTAGTAAGAATTTTGATCTATTTCCTTGCATTTTGAAAAGCCTAAAAAATATTAAGGACCGAGAAGAATGGACAGAAGAGTTGGATGCATCCCTCACATCAAGGATAAATGATATTGTTGTCAATGATGACAATTACTTGTTCGGTAAAGCGATTAAGGAGATTATGAATGCAAGGATGTACTTTGATTCCTTAGAGAAGAGAGCCAAATTACTTAGAGCTAGCTGTAAGCACCTAATAGAAGAAGAATAAAAGGTTCTATAGTTTGGGTGGCCCAATGATGTTGTTTTCAGAAGGTGATTTGTAAAGTTCAATCAGGAGGCGAGAAGTGTCCAGGTGGGACCAGAGCTAGTTCAAGAATGATGCTCCTATTTTTGCGGCTACGTGCTTTTTTGTTAGAAGAGAATTTTTGAAAGTGACATTTTTTCATTTTGTGGAAAAGTAAAGTGTAATCAATTGTATTATGACAAGTGTACCTTCCCATGCTTTGAAGCTTGTTGCAACCCTATTCTATAAAGGGTTTCCAAGACTAGGAAAAAGGGTCCAAATTTTTATTTTTGAAAGCACTTTTATGCCCTAGTAGGTCAGTCCATACAGTGTATGGTAGCAAAATTATTGATGTCTGTATATTTTGATTCCAAGCTTTAATGAAGAAAGCTGTTGGTATTTGTCTTTGAGTTATTTTGAATAGTTTTACAGAGAGTTATAGTTAATGTATTTTTCTCAAAGAGATTAATACAAAGAGCATTGCAAGAATATTTGTGTCAAAAATCTTGTCTCCTTCTATTACTATTTTGTTGATTTCATGGATATTTGGGCAAGTCTTAAATTTCATCTGCAACTCTTTCAGGTTGTATGTCATTTCATTATTTCTATTAGTTCAAGGAACTAAATAAAATGCTTCTATGATTTTATAAGATCACAAAATATAGTAAAGGATATCAATAAGTATGAGGTTTTCTGATAACAACTGATATATTTACTTACAAAGTGAGAAAATAGGTCATAATCTTCATTATATCTTTGTGACTCTGTGATAATAACTAATGGATAAGACACTAGTCCTGGTACACAATCATGTCAATTTCATAATATTGTTCATGGTAAAAATAAAAAAATCAAATTTAAATTATTTAAAGAAAGAAGAAAAGGCTTAAAGAATGGTCATCTCTTGAAACTATGATAAAAAAGATTCATTGCTAGCTACTCTGTGATCTACTTTGTGTCATTCAGTAAAAGAAGTGTTATATGACTAAATCTTCTTAAATGCGATTTGTAAAATGAGAAGTTGTCAGGAAAAGTACTAAATCCTAGGTGTACCCGCCTTGGTTTTGCAGAGCCAGAAGTGTAGGAGGATTTGTTGCCCTTTTTAGTTGGCCCAAGGTCAAATAAGGTACTCTAAATATGAGATATAGCTAATCGCTAGGTGTATTTTGTTTGTTGTCTCTTGGTTATTCAAATCCGTTGAATCAAAATGGCCAACAACTCTTACATAGACCTAATAACAACATTGAATATCATGTGGATGCATAGCCTTGATAGGCACCCAAAATTGATGAAACAAATGAGACCTTTAAAGGGTACAAAACTCTAAACTACAACTCTAGTTATAAATCCTATCTCATACTAGCTAGAGATCAGAATTATTGCTAAAATTGGTTTTATTTTTGGAACCCTAGTTATATTTTATTAAGGTTTAGTGGGATAATTTTCAAATTCTAAAACTTTTACCAAATCAAGAAAAAAAAGTTGATGGAAAAGTTACAATCAATCAATCTCTTTTCTTCTTTACATCTACCTTATGAAAGGGGGGTTATGCATCAAGGGGATAGGAAATGGAAAAGGGGAAAAGTTTTGTAGAGATCTTTAACATGATGTGATTGTTAAGAAAATTTACTAGATAATTGTCATGAGAGATAATAAATGATTAATTCAATACCAAATCAAAAGAACTCATGCCCAATGAAGGCAAATAAAATATAATAAATATTAAAGAGAAAAATTAGCATAGAAAAAAAGGAAGAATGTATAGCTCTAAGAAAATAAAGGAGACAAAGGAAAATCATGGAAAGAGAGGAGATACATATAATAAGAATGAAGATGACCATAAATTCAAGGTTACAATGAGCCATTGGGGGTGTACTGAGTGTGTTAATATGGGTGTTGCTACTAGAGATAGGAAAAAGAAACATGAAGAAGAAGGCGAATACATTGGAGAGGATAACTCTATTACTAAGAGGAACCTGGAAGCTATCAATCAATCTTGAGAAAATAATTTATAATAAAGAACCCAATAATGCATAATCAAGAACCTAAAATCTTGTGAATAGAGGGAAGTTGTATCATAGAGGCTCATACTCTACCAAAACATTCCAAAAACCCTTTAAGCCAAAACTAGAATTAGTCAATAGATGATAGGTTCAAAGAGTCCTAAACACTCTGAAAAAATCATATCATTGGATGATGATTATTTAGAGAGAATGTTGAATAATAATATAATTAAATTAAGGAAACAAGAAGATAAGGAGAAAGAAGCTAATTCAAAATTAGACAAAGAGTTGTAGCCATTAAGTAATCAAATATTGTTTACTGACAGAAGGGTGAAAATAAATTATGAAGAGTCATAATCCTTGTTGGGATGAGAATTCTCCCTCTTAACATCTAAAAGAAGAAGAATTGTTATAGAAGTAGCACAAAACAAGGAGAACAAGAGAAAGAAGAGAATCCATAATTGTTATTATGCCTTTTCATACATGGAAAAATAATCAATCCATCCTACTTGTCAAAAAATCAGAAGTCATTCTTGATAATTTTAGACAATACTCTGATCAGCTACCTCTCAATGAACTAGGTTGTTTCCCTTGGCACCTCATTAAATTTAGGCTTATAATATATGCATATTTTCAATATTGTAAAATATACCTTCTCTTTCCTTTATTCACTATTAAATGGCTTGTTCACATTAACATATGATGTGTTCTTAGTACTAGATGATTCAAAAAATAAATTATTAGTGATTAGAGTGAGAAATCAATTATTGTTTGAGGAATAATTCTTGTTTTTTAAAAGTAGTGACTCAATTACAATAATCAAAAGTCAAAATGAGAGAGAGAGAGAGAGAGAGAGAGAGAGAGAGAGAGAGAGAGAGGCCTACTAATAACTAAAATTTTACGAAGAAAACAATTATAATTTATCTAGATCTTAGGGGAGAGAGAAGAGATTATGATAGAGAGACATAGAGAGATGATGGTAGAGACAAAGTGGTAGGAAAAGATATAGGTCTATAGATTGGTGGAGTGAAAGAGAGTGTGATAGAGAGAGAAAGATAATGATGATAGGAGCCTAATCATTACTAAAATTTCACTAAGTCTAAGAAATTATATGATTTTATAAAACCTAGAATCTGCATTATAAATCCTAGGGATATGAAACTATTTTCAAACATCTGATCAATATGTACATAAAACTTAACTTAAAGTATAATAAAGTAAAAATAATTGTACCTATTTATTATATTTCATGTATATAGTCTAATGAAGAGAGAAAGTTTGAGATATAAGAAGCAAGAGATAAAAAGAGAGGAATTTTATCTTCTTCAAATTATGAGTGTGTTATAATGCACTCACATTATGGGTGGATAGTGATTGAGCCTACACTTGACCACTACCAAGCCATAAAGTATTCATATTATAACACTAGCATATTATAACACACATGGTAGTTCCCTAATCCTTAATCCTTGGCCTTGTTATTAGCAATCCATAATGTGAGCACCGTATAACATACTCACGTTATGTTTTGAATGGGACTACATAGTGTTGTGGAAACTTTTTGGTCAACAATAGATTTATGTGCTTACTCCTCATGACTTGTTTGGAAAGTTTCGTGTCTCTCCTATAGAGTCAATTTTTTTGGAATCATCTAGAAGGATTGAGAAAGTATCAAGAACTTTTCATGAATAAAGATGTTTTCTCAAGAAATGAAAATATTATGGGTCAACATATATCTATTTGATGGAAGCTTTATTTGAATCTTGTTTTAACTCAAGGATTTCCAACTCATAATTTGGGCCTATAATGGAATGCTTAAATATTGGATTTCCTATCATATTGAGTTCAATAGAAAGAATCATAAAATAAGCTTTTCTCTTCTTAAAAAAACATTCTTCAACTTCAAAATTCTCATTAATCTCAAGTTTAATTATGAGATTGTAGGTAGAATTTAATGGATTGGTTGTTTCTATTTTTGGATAATATTACCTCTAAGAAGATCTATTCCTTATCAATTGGCATGAGAGAGACTTTAAACCACATTCGTGCTTCCTGGAACCTTGATTTGAGTATTAATGAGTTATTTGAAGCCCAATGTTTTATGTGGTCCTTAGTTTGTTAGCCTAGAAAAAAAATTCAAATGGCTTCTATTACTTAATAAACTTGTTGTATTTGATGGTGTACATAACCATGGCTTTCCTATTAATGTGTGCAGTCTATGCGATAAACTTGAGACTTATGAGAATTTATTTTATAAATATCATTTTATTTTAAAATTTTGATTTCTATTTTTGGATAAGGGTTAATATTGGGGTTGTAAAAATGTTTTAGTTGGATTGATGTTTTATTTGTTCATGTTGAGTCATTCTTTGTTGATTTTAACCATTTTTGGTCTATTCTTAAAAAAAAGATTGGCATATTTTGAAAGCAAGAAATAAGAATATATTCCAAGATAGGAGGAGAGTACTAAATGACTATGTATTTGAGCTCATGAGTTTCAATATTATGATGTAGGTCTCACTCATTAAGGGAATTCCAAAAATGAAATTCTATATTTTATTGAAGGAGGGTTTGTTATTGGTATGCAAGCATGATATTGTCAATGACCACTTCTTTCCATAGGGTAGCAATAACATTAATAGAAAAAATCTCCAATTACTTAAAGAGTACATAAAAAATAATAGTTTTAGGATGATTGAGAAAAAATAGAATAATAACTCTAAGTTTAATAAAGGGAATAAAAAACCTATTGAATAGAAACTTTATGTCAAATACCCAAATGAGGAAAACATGGTGGAGCTTGTCATTGGTACCTTTGAGATTGATTACTATGAAAACGATAGAAATGTTTCTCAAAGTATCTCTATTTATTCTTTGTTGAACTAACTTATATTTTGCTACAGTTCTTTTTTTCTAATCTGAAGTGATGTTACCAAAGATCCCTTGTTTGAGTTGTCCTTAGTGTTGATGAGTGTTTAGACCTATCTTATATTAGATATCCTTTTTGTATTCTTGGCATTCAACTTCTAATATAAGAAAATGATATATTTTTCCACACATAAGAATCTCTTATATATAAGATTGGATTTAATCATTGAGTACAATTTGGTGGTTGCACCTTTCTAGAAAGTATATGATATTTCATTGATAAAATAACATTTTCTTATCTATTAATTATTTATCAAACTAAAATTCATAAATGATATTGACATGTTGTACTATATTAATCAAAAACTTATATTGAACTAGTGTTATACCTATTGTTAGCAAGTCCACTTATAAATAATAGTGACCTCTTAAGAAACATTATGTTCTAGAAACCACATTATATAGACACCAATATGAAAAATTAGTGTCACAAACTTCAATAAATATTTAATTTAATATAAAATCTTGATATTAAGTCAACAATACCCATTCTATCTAGATATGTTTAGCTATCCCATTTATTTTTGTTTGGAACTAATTCATCCTCAATTCTCATACTTAACTACAATCTAATTGTTAAAATTGGACATAATTTGGTAAATAAAAAAACATAAAAAGTCAACTTTATTTAATGATTGTTTTGTATCCAACTACAATAGATGGAACAAGTCAAAAGTCAACAAACAACTATCAGAAAATAAAATAAAATAATTATTTGCCAATTTTAAAAAGAATGAAATAGAATGGGTTAGTTTTTCACAATTCATGAATTAGAACATATGTATTTTGAGATTAAACCGTGTGTATTATTTTTAGCTCCAAATAATACTCATACTTTAATCCCAAAAGACTTACATTCTAAAAATGAAATATGTGTGTACCTCTGTAATTGATTAAATAATTTAATATTTATATAAAATGTTTGAAAACATCATGCATCGTCACATTGGCATACTTTAGAAAAAGTTCTTACTTAAAGATTGAACAAAAAGGTATAAGTCTTATGTTGAAATGTAAGGGCCGTCAATTTGTAGACATTGTCATGCATTGCAAAATATGTCAAATTTTCTAGAAATAAAGAATGTTTCAATTATTTATAAGTATAAGCTATAGATATGTTATTCTCAAAAAGCTATAAGATATGTTGACTTATAAAACTAATAACTTCTTTTAAGGTGTAATTTTGATTAATTAATAGATACAAGTATACTTATTTATTTTTACAAAAAAGAAAACAATTTATGTCAATTTTTCTTGAAAAAGAAGACGTTTAAATAATCCACAAACATAAGCTATGTATAAATTACTCTCAAAAAGCAAAAAAATAGTATAGAACTAATGATCATTAGATATACACAAATTCAATCATAAAAATAAATTTTAATAAGAACATAAAACAGCTACTTATTATTTTTTAGTATAAATAAAATATTTAAAATTACAGTTCATATAAATAAAATATGTCAAACAATCATGTACCGTCATCTTACGTACTCTAGAGAGAAATCATCTTTGAAAAAAATTCCACAGAGTTCATGTTCAAAGATTGAAAAGAACAAAAAGAAGAACAAAAAAAAAAACCTTCAAGGCCTGTCGATTTACAGGTATCGCCATAAAGACAGATATACATTAATTTTGCAGAAAAGGAAGCATTTCAATGGTAACAGAAGCACAAGCTCTGAATATGTCGATCTAGAAGGCTTTGAATCTCCTCGTATGTTACACAGAGATAGCAATATCCTCCATTAATTTAGTTCTTGCTATAACTGCCACTCCATTAATGAAAGCGATCCATTTTTTACAGAAAATACTTTAGCTGTAAACTGTAGCAATGACGTATCATTCACCTGACAGAATTTCTTCTCCCACAATGGCGGCTGAACGGCCTCAAATCCTAGACCAGGAGCCCTATCTTGAGACGTCGGATTCTTCCCTTCTTTCCAATCCGCCACATATGCTGACACTCTTCTCCTGAACTTTGCCTTGAATTCACTCCAGGCCTGGTATTTATAATGGTTAATCACCATTTCTGAGGATTTCAAAGCTATACTTTTGTAACCGGCCTTGAGCTCAAAATGATGGATGACATTCATCAAAGAGACAGAAAAAGCTTCCAGAAGCACAATTGATTTATGCCGCTTCTCTACGCGTTGCCTGCAGGTATAACCCTGAGTCACCCCTGCCGCCGGGTGCTCTGTTCGATTTGACGGACCGAAGTTCCGGCAATTGACAGAAACTTGCCCTAGGGTCGAATTGGATTCCCGCGTTTTATTAGCAAGCAAATTTTGAAGAGCGTTGTGAGATTCGTGATCGGACCATCTGTGAGAGAAGACGAATTCATCAACGTCCGTGAACATCATCCACTCGCATTTATCTGCGGCCTTTAAAGCACAGTGTGCAAATCCGGCTTCCTGAGTCTTCACCCATGGCCATGGACGCCGCCTGACGGAGTATCCGGCCAGAGAATTTATCACTTCTTCTAAATTGTCTTCGCTGTTGTTGTCGTAGATAAAGAATTCTTCGACTCCGAGATAGGAATGGTAAATGATCCATTCCTTCATGAACTTTGCCGCATTGAAGACCATTGTGCAGGCGCAAAGGAACTTCTTTGCATTTTTTACTTCCCCTGTTTTTCTCGTCAGGCCGTTAGGGTTATAATACGCCACCGAGGGCATCTGCAAATCTGAGGATTTGAGAGTGATTTTAGCGCCGGAAAGTTGAGATCGGAGGTGCTTTGGAGGGTGCGCGCATCTGAAGATCTCTTGAGCGGAAACTGTCACGGTTGTCTCTACGGCGTTATTAAAGACGCAGTGAAGATTTTCTGGTGGAGTGTTCATGCCCTGTCTCAGGTTAATTCCTTTGGCGAACAAGATCACATCTTTTTCCGTCACGATGCTCTCATAAACCATGAGTTCCCATTTCACTGGCCGGGACTCCGTCAATTGCAGACTGACAAGATTCTTGTTATCTTTCAACACAACATCCAGAGAAACAGGAGGAGGAGAAGGAATTCCACACCGGAATGCAACTCGTCCGTCAAAGTAATCAGTTCCGATTACTTGAGTAGCAATTCCACTGGAGAAAACACATCCAAGGTCGGATTTTGGAGAAAGCATGAAGGGCAAGCGCGTCAATAGAAGCAGCTGGTTTTCTGGAAGAAGGACAAGATTTTCTAAGTCCCGTCTCTCAACTGAGGAAGATCGTCTCTGAAGCGTTTCCATGCCGTATAATAACGCCTCGTGCACACCAGCATACTGAAAGCGCAGGGCAGTATTTTCTGGCTGGAACCATGAAAATGTCTCTGCAGGACTCCAAAAATGGAGAAAAAAATTAATTAAATGTGTTATTTCGATGGCACAGAAAACACAAAGAATCAACTTTGATAAGTCTTAGATTCTTGCATTTCTGAATTAAACTGTGTACAATTTTTCATTATTTATGTTTCAGATTATACTACATGATTCATTATCAGAATGAAGTAATAGTTGAAGAGAAAAACATATAACATCTGAATAATAGATCATATAGTATGATCCGAAATGTTAATGATGAAAAATCATACACAATTTAATCTAAAAATGCAAGAATCTAACATAGACTTTAATTTAATAACTCTTTTCAACGCTCACCTCGGTAAACTTTGTAAGCCGTGAGACCTGAGATTATAGCACAGATGAGCAGGGAGGAAACGATTCGACTGGACATGATGAGAATCGAACTCTGGACCTCCTTCGGTGATGAGTTCAACAATCCTGAACATATTCTGTGAGTGGATAAGCAGGGCAGGTAGATGAACAAGCTTTGCCAAAATTGCCTTTTTGACTTTAAAAATAACGTGTTGGACTAACTCTGTATTTCTGAAAATTGATCTTGTGGGCTAATTTATCATTTTAGATTTAGGTAATTGGGAGTTCATTAATTGCAGGTTTTGGTATAATGACAAATCTATATTTGATATCAGAGTAGACTATTGATTTTGTGATATAGATCTTTAACAATTGATCATGTCAAACATTAATTCTGTAGTTTTATTTCATAATCAAACAGCTCTATATAAAAGTCTATTTCCAGAATTGCAGGTGCAAAAACGTCAACCAAAGATAACAGAAAGACTCTGCAAGAATCTTACCAAAGCAGTGATAAAAATGTGAAATTGTCAAACTGAAATTTAAGAATTTAAAGAAGAAAAGGTGATTAAGTGATTATTGTATGAGAGTAAAAGAAGCAATGATCAATAAAATGACTACCCACAAAGAAATTGTGATTAAAAAGTATTAAGATCTCAACACCAAGGTGATAACAATTCATCAACTATTTACTTTAGGTGATGATTGCATCAGACCTCACTGAATCTCAAAATTTTCTGAGAGTGGACAAGAAAGAGAGTTGAATAAATAAGCTTTCTTGAAATTGCAATTACCCTTCAAAATCACAAACAATTGAAAGATGATTCTGACATCCTCCTCTGAAAAGCCTGATAATATTCTGTGATGACAAACGAGAAAAAGAGTTAAACCCATAAACCTTATTAAAATTACTTTTGATTTTCAAAATAACAACTTATTACCAACTACTTACTTTCAGACAACAATGGCGGCTGATCCAGATTTGTGGTGCATGTTAATTCATGTGACTATGAATGTTGAGCAAAACAAAAGGCTAGGTAGCCGTCCATTTTGAATATGAAAATTCCAGATGGAACCCGTCTCTTATATTATTATTCTCCTATAATAGAGTTCGTTATCATTAAGACTTGAAAAAGTATAATATAAGTAAAGACTGGTTTGCACGGGAAAAATGGGTGCACGCTTTAGGTCGTTGGCCAATGGTATTTGCCCGTGAAGTCAAATTAGATGTCTCTTTCTAAATAATTAAAATAACTTGTAAATATTTATAGATGGCTTCTTCTCCTTGATTTGCTTGTCTTGTTAGGTTTTCAGCCTGCCTCGTTTTTCTCTATAATTTCTTTCTCATGTTGCTTTGAACAGCCTCTATATTCTCCACTTTAATTGTTTATTTGTATAATGTATGCAAGACATATGAATGCAGTCATTACGTGATGTAAAGGCTATGCATAACATAGCCTTGGTGTGCTTAAAAAGGCACCTCTGCATTCCACTCCAACGAGTAGTGCCATTAAGAGTCTCCATCAAAAGTGTCTCTTATATAGCATAGTCAATAACATATCAGTGATCTTATCTTAAAGTGGATTGATAAGTGAATATTTTATCAATTTTATTAGAATTTTTTTAAGTAATGGGGAGGTTGGTTATTGTAGCTGTAGTTCAATCAATAAAAAAAAATTGGAATGATTTTGAGGAGATAATTAATAACATTTTATCGTTTACTTTTCATCTCTCGAACTAATATTATAGATTTATCAAATAGAACCGATGATACAACATCAATGAACATTGATTTAAGATAAGTTTTTATGATCATTGAATGACATCATATACAATACATAAGTATTCAAGATTTTACATTTTTCCATAAATGAATCTCTTAAACTTGATTCACTAACCCTTATGCTTTCTTATTTATATCATAGTAGTTTAAGTCCATTGAAATCTTAAATACATAGTTAAATTGAATGCATGTTTGAAAACTTAAATGCTCTCTTAGTTTCATGATGCATAGTAATAGAATAGTAACACAATGTACTTCTTTAAATATATAGTTAAATGCTTGAGTTTATAATCTATTAACATACAACATTAACTTATTAAATGTTCATCATGAAAGTAAGAGAAATATGCATTTCATAAAATTACAACAAACTCATTATATAAGACAATGATCTATCTCATACTGAACCATTTCCTTGGAAGGATGTCATTTTTGTTATACCAACACAAAATTGTATTTATATTCTTTGTTTCTATTCATATAATCAATACTTGACATAAATTGCATAACTAGAAACTTTAAGAGTTTTTGTTTCATTAATTTAAAGCCACTTTTTTTTGTTTCATGTAATAAAATAGGGTGTGAAGCCAATCTGTTATATAGGAGATATGCCAAAAAGTAAATTTTTGGGAATGAAAGTGGATAAATGAATGCTTTGGTTAGGTGGGGTCTAAAGTTGTTCATATATTATGTTTAAATTTTATCACAATAAAGATAAGAATATCTAATGGTTTACTATCACTCTTGTATAGAATTGCCTAAACTTGTCCTAGAGCACTATAAATAAGACTTGTTCCTTCCTACAAATTTAAACTGAGAATAATTTTTCCCTAGTGCACAACATAAAATTTACATCAAGTTCTTTATCCTCTAGATTTGGGCATGCCCTTACCCTTAGTTTAATTAGATACATCATACAATAAGCACTCTAAATAATTTCAACATGCATTTATTATGCATAAAAAAATGTTATTTGTTGTAAAAGATTATATCAAGAACTGAAATAACGCTTTATCATCTCAACCAAGGGATAAGTTAAAGAGTAATTGTCGGTACCTAAAATTGATCATTACATTTGATCAAGTTTACCATATTCAACCTAGTGTCAACTTCTATATTAATTAAATAACATCCATATTATTTAATTAATGCTCTATTATTTTGATCTTCACATTTAACCATTTTATTTTGTCTCCCTAACACCTAATATAAGGTAAATAATTATTTGTGAATATTTATCTATCCATATCCCCTTTACTCCAAAAACTATATATTTTATTTATTTATTTAATTTCATTCACATATCACATCTTCCATCAATTTTGATTAGTCTTCTAATTCTCCAATCAATCATGTGCACCTTCCTTGATCTTTGATTTGGTGGCATTTGATGTATTTATTTCCCCATAAGAAACCACCTTGTCCTCTCCATCCTAAATCCACCCTTGTTTAAAAATTATCCCATGTATATCATCATAAATTGTACTCACCCATAATTGGATGCTTAGTTAGGTCCTATTTTAGTATCCTCGGGCTTCCATGTTTTCTTTTCTTGATCCAACCTTGATTCTACTTTTGTTTCTTACATTCCCTCCAAAATTAAGACCTATGGTTCAAATTTCTAAGCCTTTTGGTAGGACTACATTGACCTAGTTAGTTTATTCTTGGCCTTCTTGGCCTTCAATGAGGGATAGAAGCTTTACTAGAATGGATAATATTTCCTTCAAAATATGACTTGGATACTTTTATCCCTCATTGAAGGCCAAGAAGAGGAAATATTCATGTAGTTGAAAAAAGGTTAAAAGGAAATATTCTCCATTATAGTGAAGCTTCTATCCCTCATTGATTCACATTAATATTAATGTGTGTTAGAGTTTTAGGTGACTCTACAACACCCCCAGGATCGAATGCAAGACCAAGATAACTTCCACAAGAGATTGGCAAGACAATTGCATTAAGATGCAAGAATGATATTATTGATCATGGACATGATTAAAATGTACATAATAGGCCTCCTTATATAGGAAAGGAGATAAGAGACAATGATAAAGAGTTGATAAGCTATTACCTATGCTAGGTGTAATCACATGTCCACCAAATGTGGATCATCCTCCATTATGCAATAAAGTATGTGCAATGGATTAGGATGATAATGTGATAAGAGCACGAAAGGTGGATCTCACACACAAAGAGGTATGTGATGATAACTATCACATCTAAAGTGGAAATTCTCCTACACCATGTGCTTGAATGAGGTGCACATTCCTAGGTGTCTCAATCACTAACTACTATGCAATGCATTATCTTAAGTAAGATTAAGTTAAGTGTAATTAGGAATATTTAATTACACCAACACCGCCCCTTAAGTGCAACTTAGGGGAATGCACTTAAACTCACAATGCAAGATGGGTCCCAACAACTAGGCCATGTTAGGTACCCATGTACAAAATGTAATACATGAAATGCATAACTCTCATAAAGTGGAGAAAGAGGGAAAACCTCATGGGAAAAACCATCCCCCAAAAAGAGAGAAGAAAACAAGATGCATGAATGGATGGAGTGCTCAAGACCCCCCAAGAACTACATACATCACGTATATACAAATAATTATCCCCCCATAAGAAGGATAGTTGGAGACATGATATCCCCCCCATAATGAAGAATCTCCTACAAAAATGGTGAGTGCTTGAAGAAAAAGTATATTCCAATGACTACAAACAACATTTCTCCCCTTGGGAAGAAGATATACCAAGTACAAATGTAGGTGTGGTTCTCATTCTGGATAGGAATTAGGAAGTGGAATCCAAATGAAGTATGATGATGATGCCATGAACTAGTCCATATCCAAATGAAAGAAGGAAGAAGGTCTCCAAATATGCATCTTTGAAGATTGAATAGGCCTCTCCAATCTCAAAGAATCTATCACATCATGTGACAAACCAAGTGAAGAAGAAGAATCAAGAATGTCAATCTCCAAAGAATGTGAAGAAGTATCTCCAACTGTGATGAAACTGTCATCAAAGAGAAGAGAAACCCCCTCAAGTATGTCTCCCAAATTTGAAATATGAGACTCCACAAATAATGAACCAATATCTGGCACGTAAGAATCCCAATCAGGAAGACAAATAGATATCTCTTGCAATGAATCACTAGAATCACCAACAAGAGATGATTGTGTGATCTCAACTAGAGAAGTAGGAGCTACAGGAGGAGCCACTGTATCATCTTTGCTCTCAATTGCTGCAAATTCTTCAATTGCATCTAAAGTATAATCATCATAGGGAATATTATCTGTATCATCAAGAGGAATGAGGCAATCTAAAGCAAGATCATCTGGGAATGGAGGAACATGTGGATCACCAAAAATCTCCCAAATGATTGTCCAAATTATGTGTGGACATTGAACACCTCTAAATTTGGGGTAGATGTCATAGAAGAGACACAAACTGATGCTACCAATAATCAAATTTATAATATGAGCATTCTTTTCTCCCCAAACATATTGCTTCCCCTGTGACTTTGACTCAGGAATGAGTCCATAAAGATGAGGCAAGAGATTAAGCCATCTACAATGTGTGATGATTCCTTTTGCCCATGACTCATAATTATCCTTAGTCAAAAGTACTGCTGCAAGATGTGTTTCATAACCCATGATTACTTTAATGATACACTTCTCTCGTTACAAATTGAGATCAACAAATTATTACACTCCAAAATCAGGCTATAATAGACTTAGATCATTATGCAAAAGACTAAGCTAAGGCTTATGCATTACAAATGAAAAAACTAAGCCAATTTTTGAAAGTACTATTTTTGGTCATAGTCACTAAAATCTAATTCTAGATCTGGAAAATACAAAAAAAATTATGCACTTTCAAAAAAAATTGCACCTAAAAAGGAGTTCATATGAGCTCAAATGAGGCCTTGGAAGTTGCAAAACTGAGATTTGTGATTTTCAGAAAAATTCAGGAACAGAGATCAGAAACCACTTAAACCATTGTGTAGATCATGAAATTCTACCCTAAAACAAAAAAAATTGCTCGAAAAAAGGAGTCCAGATGACTGAGATATCGCTGTTTGAAAATTGCCTCTGAAATTATTTTTTCTGAATCGCCGCCGCCGTACTTCCAAAATTCAAATAGCTCTAGATTTGGCCTTGGGTGTCCGATTTGGATGAAATAAAATTTGATTTAGGGGTTTTTGGACCTCCTTAATATGATGCCAACCTCTGATTTGCACCAGCAAGCACCAATATTGACCTGCAATAGAAAGCCACAAAATACAAAACCCCAAATTTTCTCCAAATAGACTATGCAATGGTGATGTCCAAATACCTTTATTCTACACCCACAATTGAATCAAGCCAAGATTTAACTTCTTGAGAAGAGGTCTTCACACCTTAAGAGCTCTGATACCATGTTAGAGTTTTAGGTGACTCTACAACACCCCCAGGATTGAATGCAAGACCAAGATAACTTCCACAAGAGATTGGCAAGACAATTGTATTAAGATGCAAGAATGATATTATTGATCATGGACATGATTAAAATGTACATAATAGGCCTCCTTATATAGGAAAGGAGATAAGAGACAATGATAAGGAGTTGATAAGCTATTACCTATGCTAGGTGTAATCACATGTCCACCAAATGTGGATCATCCTCCATTATTCAATAAAGTATGTGCAATGGATTAGGATGATAATGTGATAAGAGCACGAAAGGTGGATCTCACACACAAAGAGGTATGTGATGACAACTATCACACCTAAAGTAGAAATTCTCCTACACCATGTGCTTGAATGAGGTGCACACTCCTAGGTGTCTCAATCACTAACTACTATGCAATGCATTATCTTAAGTAAGATTAAGTTAAATGTAATTAGGAATATTTAATTACACCAACAATGTGAATCAATTCCTCCCTAAGGTGAATGCCATCAAGCATAACAATATTGGTTTTTTGAGGAGTATTTGCAAATCTCGGTATTTGTGAAACATGCATCCTCGATTCTTCTCAATAATTCAAGACAATGCAACAACATTCAAAAGAATCTTCTTAGACATTATGAATCCAAGTCCATTTGTTAAGTTATAAACATTTTTCAGATCTAGCTACTACTTTATATTAGTGCATGCCTTCCATTTATGCATATTTTATTTTAATTTAAAGATAATTCCTCAGCTAGGGTTTAAATGAGGAAAACCCCTCTACCCAAACATTTTCTTATTTTTGTATAGGTGGTACTAGTTTCAAGATCAAATTGAGGAAGTACAAGACCTCGGATATAGTCTACAACTAAAAATAGTTGGAAGTGTATGGAATATACCAACCTAGTCAACCTAGTTTGAGTAATAGGCTAACCCAATTGACCTAGTCCTAGTAATAGGCTGACCTAGTTAACCTAGTCCCTCTAGATCACTTTCAAATTTATTTTTCAAGTTAGTTTCTATTTTTGAGTTATGTTTTAGATACTAGAATTTATATGTTAGGTCTCTATCAAACTAGATATACGTTAAAAGTCAATATTGTCCTTCATTTGACCCTATGTTTGACTTCTTCCAATCAATCTTGCATCCATGCATTCATATTCCATCTCCTTAATAGCATAAGAGTGAAAGCATCCATTGAATTCATTTGTCACTTGATTCCCTTTTCCAAGCCTAATTGGATCTTGGTCCTTCTAATGCAACATAACATAATGGTTGGGCCTAGCTCACTAAGTTATTCTTTATGAGATATATGAACACACCTAATCACTTCCCCCCATAACCATTTTTTTTTATATTACATTTTGGTGAATCTAATTCCTTACATTGCACTTTTGATTTGTATAGTTAGATTTACTCTTCATACATTTCATTAAATTTTACATGTGAAATGAGGTTTAATCCATGTCTTAATCACATTCATATTGCTTAAACTTGATGACTACTTGCATTTATATTTCAAATCTTATTTATATCTTTATCTATTTCACTTAATGGAATATTTAAATGATCAATATACTAGTAGTTTGCATTTCTTAAATATTTTTTTCTTTACTACCTATGTGTACATGAGTTATATGACATTAAGTCCTATCTATATTATCCCCACGAGAAAAAGTTGTAGGTTTTTATCTTCTCTAAAGAGTGTATATCCTAAATCCACTATCATCTTCCATGGGAATTTAGGTGAATCTTAGATAATCCTAAACATGAGATGCCTAACATTTTTTAGAAACGCTCTTCTCACATTTCACATGATGAGGACGACTCATTAAAAAGATTGTCTCCAAACCAAGTGCAAAATCTTTCGCATGATTTGGAAAGGTTTCAATAATGGTTGGGTCAAGAATATTCTAATAGTGAGCTAGTCCCCTTAATTTAAGGTTTGGGGAGGATGATTCAAAAAGATGAATATGGTGTTGATTTATTATGTGTCTTATCTCATATTGTAGATGACAACATTCCTTCTATGAAACATTTTGTTGACTTTTTGAACCTTCCTAATCCTCCTCCTAATGTCAATAATTTCATTCCTATTCATTCTTCATTACCTGATGTCTCTACTTACACTCAACCTATCATAGCCACATCTATTCAAAATACTAATCCTACTAATCCTACTCATGTTAGTCTTGATGGAATCCCTAGTCTTTTTCCTACTTTTGGATGATTATCCCATGTATTTCACAACTATCACCTCTACTTGCTTACCAAAATTTCCCACCTAGACATTCCAATGGCTTATCTACATCACATAAGAATTTTATATGTCCTACATCATCCAACATATCCACTACTAAAGCTACCATAGATACCATATTTCAAAGTGTTTCATCCCTTCAACAGCAACTCGCTTGCATGACTCAATCCAAATTCAACATTTTCGCTTGTGACATTGCTAGCCCATTGCCCCAAGACATCATTCGTGTTATATCTAGGTTAATACATTGAAATACCTTGTTTGGAAACATTAAATCGAAAAGGTGATCCCTTGATTCATGTTAAAACATTTCCAACCTTGTGTAGTGACTTCTCTAATTATCATAGGCTTATAGATAATTTGTTTGCTAAAACATTTAGAGATAATTTTTTTTCTTAGTGTTTTTAATATATTGTAGATGTGGTTTTGAGGTTCTGTTAGTTTGGACGTTGGTGCTCTAGATGGTTGGTGCTTCAAAAAATGTGTTCTAGTAATATTTTTAGTGATGTTTGTGTTTGATAGTGGTCGCCAATTCTCTATTGTTTTGGATATGGTATTGTTAGTTTCATTTTGGATCTCTTTGCACTTTAATTTGTAATATTATGTGTTTGGCTTGTGTTGATGTGGTTCGGAGATAAGGATGTGTAATCACCTGAAAATGGACAAGATTAATTCAAGTGAGCAACCAAGGCAAAACCAAGGCAATAAATCAAATCAAGCTAAAATCAAAGCAAAATTGCAACCAAGCCATAATCCAAATTTAATTGAAAATCAAAAGCCATAAAATTAATTTAAATTAAATAAAACATGATAAATCAATTAATTGTGCAATTAATCTAATTAATTACATAGTTCAATTAAATCAAATCAACCCATTCAAGGGGTACACATGGCTAAACATATTAAATAAATTCAATTATCAAATCTTAATTTTCCCTCAACCACCAAATGGGAGAAAATGCATCAATCAATAGGATTTAAGGATCAAGATCACATAGATCAAGCTCACATTGAATCTCCATCACACATAAGGAGAGAGCATCTTGTCTGCCCATTTCGTCTCCTTGTCCCAAGCTTTGAGGACAATTTATTTAAATGGTCTCCAAAGGTGGAACCATGGACTAAACATCAACTCAACCATGATCATTCAACTCCAGCCCCTACCCTCACCAAAATCTATAAAAGCAAGGCATAATTGAAGAACAAATCATCCACAAATATGAGAATAGCATCAAACCTCTTGCAATTCATAGTTAGAAAGGCAAATTTAGGACTAATTAAGGCTAATTTTATTTGGAATTGAAGTTTTTAGTTCCTTTATCATTCATTCTCATTTTAGGACTGTCACTAATGGAAGCTTGCTGAGAGTTTTGCATTAGCAAACCTAAATAGAGGTCCATAGAGTGCTTAATTGTCAATTATTTGCTTAAATTAGATTTCTATTTGTGGTAATTTAGTTCTTATATTCATTTATTTGCAATACTAACCCTATGAAGGTGATTTTCATAGCACACAAAATGGCGCTCACCATGGGGCATTAGGCCTCATTAATTTTTAATTTAGAGAAATTATATTTTTCTTGAATATCCTTGTATTTTTCTTTGTTTTGTAGGTTCTACAATGTATTTAACAGTTTCTGTAGCATGTACGATGTTTCCTACAATGCATGTAAGGTATGAAACAATGCATCCATGACAAAGTTGTGTCTCTTTACACAATCAAATAGCGCGTTTACTCCTATTATCTTGTCTTAACTTCTTTCAGCGCATGTACCTTGACTCCCCAACGCGTTCAATTTGTTTTGTAGCATGGTTGATATTTTGTTTTAGCGCATTTTCATGTTAAAAAAGCATGTTTAATCTATATCTCCATGCTTTTGATTTATTCTGTAATGCATTTAATCTTTTTAGCAGTGCTTTCAATTAGTTCTTTTGCGCTTTCAATTAAATTACAAATTTGTAGAATCTAACTTTTGGAAAATGATTTGTCTGTGTCTGCAAGATGACAGGTCATAAAAGAATCAAGAATCCAGAGACTAGATTCAACAGTGAGGATAAAGCATTGGCCAAACGAATTAAAAAGGAGAATATAGAAAACATCAAGCTAGTTTTGGAGAATTCACAACAAGAAAGTGAGGTATACGAACAATATTTGAAAGTTGTAGAAGCTTACAAATTAAAATTTATCTCATTAAATTGGATTTACTTGTCTTAATTGATTTGTGTCAAATTTGATAAATAAGGCTTAAATTTCAATTTCTACTTATTTTCTTCATTTTTCTTGTTTATGTTGACTAACTTGTTGGAGAGGAGGCAAAGAAGAAGGAACAATCACCACTAGGTGAGTCAAAACATGACAAAATTAATTAAAAATGCCCCTACCCTTTGCTAGCTACAAATCAGGTAAGCCTAAACTTGGTCAATTTTTGCTTAAATTGTGGGCTTGTGATTTTTGCTAAAATCTAGTAAGTAAAAATAGCACAAAGGATAAAATCAAGCATTTAATCAAACAACTCCTTGTTTGTGGAAAAGAGTAGAAATACTCAATTCCCATTAGTTAGTGGGTTTGGAAAGTTGAACATTCTAATAGTGCTTGGGAGATAAGAATAGATAGGGATATTCTCTTCACCTTTTGGTGAATCAAATTCCCAAAACCTATCTCTTAAATCCATTTTATTGCTTTACACATGAACATGCTAGAGCTTTAGTGGGCTCACCTCCCGAGATTTTCCTTAAAGAGGCCAGTGAGAGGGACAACCCAAAGTGGGATACATTTGCCTTTTCCGCAAGAATCCAACCCACTATAAAATAAAATGCATGCATCCTTAATGGGGTGTGTGACAAAATGATATTAAGCTTTCGAACTTCCTCGAGTAGTCCTTCAGAATTGTGCAAAACTCTGACATACAGGTGGTGGGAAGCCTCATAATTTTGGGGGATGAAACTTAATGTCCATTTTGATCAGAATCTTGATTAAATACCTTATTAACTTAGCAAAGCCTACTTTGTAGAGACATGTTTACGAACCAACTTGTCAATTTGGTAGATTTCTTGAAGTGATTTTCATGAAAAACCCGTGATAACATCCTTACATATTCAAAAACTTTTTGTGTAGAGGGTTTAAAAAATAAGTGTATTTGTGATTGCTTTGTTGGAAGAATATGTAGAACAAGTAAGAGATATCCATTTTGAAAAATCATCTTATACTTTTAATCTCTTCCTAAAAAGAACAATCACCAAGTTTGGGGAAAACAATCCTAAATCAAACCTTTGTTTAATGTCGGTTTCTATGTGATCTCATAAACTAAAACTATCTTTACAAGAAGATGACACTTGCATTGCAAAAGAGGTCCCCAAATTTGAATCTCAAAACTCTTTCATAAATCACGACCAATGGGATAGTCTCCCAAACCTTTTTGAAAATAGAATTGATCCAATGGATAGAAACTCTGCATTTCACAATTACATCCATGGGGGAAAAAACTAAAAATCAAGGAAACATTAACCATGCCAATCAAGAGCCTAAAGAAACACTCGAAGACAAGTCCAATAGGGCGGCTCAAGACATCAAATTCCTTGAAGTTATGGACAAACTTATAGAAATAAATAGGGAAAGATATTTCCTTAATTTATCCCAAGCATGGGGTAAAACTTCCTCATGACTATGATGCTGACCAACTTAAGAAAAATAAGGAAGAGGATAATCCAATAGGTGCTATGAATAAAAAATTAAAAATGTTTCAAGAACAAATAAACCTAATGAAGAAGGCAACCAAACCTAAGCCATTTCCATCGAGGCCTTGTGCCCATTTCCTTTTGATTAGAGCTTGGTTATGGCACCTTTTTCAATAAATGTGGTCTTCCCAAAATACAACAAATATATGGGTAAATTAGACCCACAAGACCAGCTTAGAGAGTTTTGTGCTCTAAGTATTGAATTCATGCATGACACAACCTATCTAATGAGGCTTTTTCCGAGAAGTTTAGGAGGCCAAGCCATGGAATGGTTCTCAAAACTTCCACAAGGGATAAAGACATTTGAGGAATTAGCCTCCAAATTTGAGACTCACTATTCCTACAAAATTGAGCATAATATCACCATGCTTAATCTATGTGACACTAAACAACGAGAAGGGGAATCTTTTCTAGGGTTTCTCCAAAGGTGGAGAACAGTCTTCGCATGATATCCACAAAGCATACCCGAAAAGGAAAAGATGGAAATATTTATGAATAACCTAAATATGGAGATGAATTATATGCTCCAACTTCAATGTCCCCCTACTTTTGAAAAGCTCATTAAAAATGGGATAAAAATTGAAGAGGTGTTGGTTAAGAGAGTGGAAATCAAGTTATTCAAAGATAATAAACCCTATGCCAACACTAATAAAAATCATAACTTATCTAATTATAAAAATAATAAAGGATCCAACAATCACAATGATAAACCAAGACTATGGTTGAAAAACACTAATAAAAATCTTGTGAATGATGGATTTGTGGAAGCACATAACTTAAAGGATACTCCCTTTAACTTATCAAGCGGGTCAAATCCAATGTATAATGTCAACCAAATGACCAAAGCTCCTTATAATAACAAAAATCCCAACAACAACAACAAAAACAATCCCTTCAATAATTCCAATGCCAATAAACCTAAACCATTCTTTTCCACATATCAGAAAAAAAAAAAATTCACCTTTTTAGATGAATATTTGGAAAATGCATTAAGGACTTTGGTGGCCAATAAAATCATTACCCTACCTGAATCGAGGTCATATGAACCCGAAATAAAGCCCAATTGGTGGAATGATTCTCATCATTGTGAATACCATCGCAACAAAGGACATAAAATGAATGAATGCATGAAATTAAAACACCTTGTCCAAGATCTAATCGATGATGGAACCATAAACGTGGAAGGGCCTAAAAATAATGAGGACCATATGGCTTTCAAAAACCCTTTTCTAAACCATGAAAAAGGGGAATTATCAAATACCAATCATAACAACAAAAGAGGTAATATGAAGGTTAACTTTGCCCATACTTATGATAACACCATCAATACTCTAAGTGATGATGAAAACACCATAAACGTGATTGTGGTATAAGAAAAGCCAAGGGAAGAAACATCTAATATTGTAACTAGGGGGCAAGCATCAAAGATCACTTTATCAAGAGGTGCCCCAAGAATTATTTTACCTAATCAAACCTCATCTTCATCTTCGAAGCAATATAATTTGGTAGACCAATTGCAAAGAACCCCTACTCAAATCTCTATCCTAGAATTACTCAAGCTCTCACCAACTCATAAGGAGATTCTAGAAAATCCCCTAGTGGAGACCAATACATTGCCTTTAAATTTAGATGTGGATAAATTCCAAAACATTGTAGGCCATCTTGTTGCACCCCATTGTCTATCCTTTTCAAAACAAGATTATATGTCTTTAAACCACCCGCAAAATCTTCCTTTGCATATAGAGGTCTTGATCCACAAGCATAGAGTGAGAAGAGTCCTCATTGATGGGGGAGCCAGCCTAAATATTTTTACCTTAAACTTGGTTAAAGCCTTAGGATTTTCTGAGGAAGTTATCGACCCTAAGAAAAAGAGAACCATAAAAGCTTATGATGATAAAGAAAGAGCTTCCAAAGGTGTCATAGTACTCCCCATCTGAGTTGGTCCAATGAAAAAGGAGACCATTTGCCAAGTCCTTGACCTAAAATTGACTTACAATATCCTATTAGGAAGGTCATGGATCCATGAAATGAAGGTCATGCCTTCAACCTATCATCAATGCCTCAAATTTCCCTATATGGGACAAGAAGTCATGGTAAGTAGGGATTCGAACCCCTTACAATATTGTAATAACATGAAGCCTATAAATGACTCCTTAGTCCCACATAATGTAGAAGGGTCTATCTCCCAAAGAATAGAACAAGGGCAAAGTTCAAAATATATTCCATCTTTGAAAGGAAAAGAAAAGGAAGAAAAAGAAAGTGTTGTTGAAAATAATCAAAGTACCACTAACTTGACTACATCGACAAAAGGAAAAGAGAAGGTTAGTGAGGAAAGGGCTCACGAGGAACAAAAAAAAGACCAAGCAAGATCTATCCAAATTCACACCAAGGATGCCCATTATCAAAAGATGGACCACATGATGAAGAATTTTGAAAAGCAATGTCAAATCAAATAGAAAGGTGTAGGTGAATACTCCTTATCCATGATGGATCTACAATTATCTCCAAAATCCCATGGAAGATCATCTAGTCTACCTCATAAATATAATGACCACTTTGTAAGGGAAAGCACTTCTTCTTCCATGGATGAAGAAGATAATAAAATCTTAAATTTGCTATATAAGGATGAGGAATCAAGTGCCCATGAAAAGTGCATTCAAAACATAAGCATTCCCACTCATCAATATGGTAAAGGATTTCAAATAATGTAGAAGATGGGATATAAAGGACAAGGGCCTTTAGGTACAAGAAATGAAGGACTAATAGAACCTATTGAAATATCATGGAAAGATAGTAAAGAGAAAATAGGATTGGCCTACTTTGAACAAGGGTGCACTCAAAAGAAACATCCCTTGGTTTATGCCCAAATCTTGCAACTAGGTTCCCAAAGTGATGAAGATTCGAAAAATTGAGAATGGGATTCTTTGTCAAGTGAATCATGTCAAGATAAAGAGGTTGATGTCATCCATACCTATACTCCTAGAAAGGGAAAAGAACAAGCCTTAGGATCAAATTAGAATCAAGCTTCAAGTTCTAGCCAAGAGGTTTTAGATAATCTGCCAAGTTAGGAAATTGAAGGAAATCAATGGGTAGGAGAGCCTTATGTTCCAACATGGAGACCTACTATAGGGGAATCTAACATTAGATTTAATCCAAGAGATTTCTACTCATTAGAAACCCAAGAGGATTTGAGTGAGGAAGATTTTGACCCTAGTTCTCTAGAGCATCTAGAAGAAGCACATACCATAGATTTAAGCAATACAATGTTCGAACCTTCAAATGAGGTCATGTCCTTAAACCCTATCAACCAACCCAAAACTTTTATCCCTTTTCCCTTATCTATCCAGACCTAATTGAGTGGGATTCCATCGAACCTACCATCCTCCCCACATTCTTGAATGATAACTTGGTGTCCCAATACCTTAATGTGGTTGAACCTTCTTCTACCATGGAATATCAAGAAGAAGTGACAAAGGAGAGTATTCAATCTTTTAGTTCGGAAAAAAGTGAAAAAAAAATAAAAATGGAAAGAATCTAATGTTGAAAACCACATTGTGGCAACATTAAATCAAAAAGAAAAATAAATAAAGAACATTTCTGAAGGTGAAAACCCAACATAGGCACCTAAGGAAGAAATGTTGGATACTTTTCCCGAGAACTATGAGGAAAGATCACCTATCCTAATTGAACCAATAGAAAAAGTTAACATTGGGTCAGAATCAGAGCCAAGAATCATACATCTAGTAGCATCCCTATCTAATGAAGAAAAGGATTTCATCAAATTCTTCAAAGAAAAACAAATTAATTTTGCGTGGTCATACGATGATATGCCCAGATTATATCTGAGCTTAATTATGCATCATTTGAATATTAAAGGAGTAAGATCGGTCAAGCATAAACTGAGAAAGATGTATCCACACATAGCATTGCTTGTGAAAGTGGAGTTAGCGAAATTAATGAAAGTAGGGTTATAAGAGCCATTGATTATTCTGAGTGGATTTCAAATATTGTTCCTATTTCTAAAGTAGACAAATCTGTCAAAATTTGCACGAAGCTAAGAGATCTTAATATTGCATGTCCTAAAGATGACTTTGCTCTACCAAGAATAGACACCATCGTAGATCTAACAATATGACACTCAATGTTCTCACTTATGGATGGGTTTAGCAGTTATAATCAAATAAAGATAGAACTTGAGGATCAAGACAAAAAAATATTTACATGTGCATGGGGTACATTCTATGGGAATGTTATGCCCTTTAGCCTCAAGAATGCTGGAGTGACCTATCAAAGAGCCACTGCGACCATATTTCATGACATGATGCACAAGTTTCTAGAAGACTATGTAGATGATATACTTTCTAAATCCCACTCAAGGGAGGAACATCTACCCATCCTAGAAATGATATTTGCAAGATTAGAACAATTCAAAGTAAGTCTAAATCCAAATAAATGTGCATTTGGTGTACAATCAGGAAAGCTATTAGGATACATAATTTCAGCCAAAGCGATAGAGGTAGACCCAACCAAAGTAAAGGCAATCATGGAAATGGGGGCACCTCAAAACATAAGTCAAATGAGGTCACTTCAAGGAAGGATTCAATCCATCAGAAGGTTCATCTCTCAATTAGCAGAAAAGTGCCACAATTTTACTCAAATCCTTCATAAGGACAAAATATTCAAATGGGATGAGAAATGTGAAGATTCATTCATGTTATTGAAGAAATACCTAATGAATCCACCAGAACATGCATTAGGGGCACTCTTGGCTCAAAAGGATGAAGCTAGAAAGGAAAAGGCCATATACTACATAAGAAGAACATTGGTGAAGTATGAGTTGAGCTATACCTTTGTTGAAAGAGCATGTTTAGTTGTAGTTTTTGCTTCCCAAAAGCTATGCCATTATATGTTATCTCACAAATTCCAACTCATAGCAAAGATTGATCCTTTGACATGCCTTCTTAGCAAAACAACCTTGAATGGAGGATTGGCCAAATAGGTCATGGTCTTAAGTGAATTTGACATAGAGTATGTGGACCGAAAATCTATCAAAGGTGAAGTAATAGTTGATCAACTAGTAGAGTCACCTTTACAAGATGAACATCCAATCCAAGTAGAATTTCTAGATTCTGAAATAATTAATGTTGAAGAAAAGACATGGAAATTGTACTTTGATGGTTCCTATACACAACATGGATTAGGAGCATGGATACTATTGATTACTCTTCAAGGGTCCACAATTCCAAAATCATACAAATTGCTATTTTCATGCACAAATAATATAGCTGAGTATGAAGCATTGGTCATCGACATAAAGTTGGCATTAGAATAGAAAGTGATAGAGTTACAAATCTATGGAGATTCCCAATTGGTTATTAATCAAATCTATGATGAATATCAAACTAAAGATGATAAATTGATACCATACAAGAACATGATTGAGAATCTCAAGAAATACTTCTCTCTAATCATATTTGAGCAAGTACCAAGGGATAAGAATAAAGTAGCTGGTGCAATGGCTACATTGGAATCACTTCTCCAAATACCAGATCAAAGTGCCAGATATAAATTCTTGGTAGAAGAAGTGGGACAACCTGCATTTGACCCTTCCCATCCTTACACCATTTTCTTACTGACAGGACATGACTCACCTTGGTATGGAGCCATTTACACCTACTTAAAAGACCAAATCTTACCCATAGACCAAACTAGAAATGAAAAGAAAATTTTTATATGACAAGCCTCTCGCTATACCCTGGTATCTGAAATGTATCACAAGAGTCTAGATAGAATACTTTTAAGGTGTCTAGAAAAAGAGGAATCAACTTTAGCCTTCTAAGAAATCCACGAAGGAATTGGTGGGTCACATTCAAATGGTTTAACCCTAGCTAAGAAACTCCTTAGGATAGGATATTATTGGCCTTCTATGGAGAAAGATGTGTGTCACTTTGCAAAAATCTGTTAGAAATGTCAATACCATGGGAACTTAATCCATGTGCCAGCACACGAACTACATCCTATGACTACACCTTGAACCTTTTATCAATGGTTTTTGGATTTGATAGGAATGATTTATCCACCATCTTCAAATGGTCATAAATTCATCATTATTGCAATAAAGTATTTTTCCAAATGGGTGGAAGCTGTACCCTTATCCACTGCCATAGGAAAAAAAATATCTTTATTCATATTAAATCACATAATTTGTAGATATGGTGTTCCTCATGCCATCATAATGGATAATGCAAAACATTTCAAGAACAAGGACTTGAAAGAACTATGTACAAAATTTCATGTGGTACATCACTCATCTTCAATATATTACCCACAAGGTAATGGACAAGAAGAAGCTACAAACAAGAACATCTTAAAAATATTGAAGAGAACCGTAGATAATTCAGGGAGAGATTGGCACATTCAAGTAAACCCAACTCTATGGGCTTATAGGAAAAGCATCAGAACACCAACATGAGCTACACCATTCTCGCTAGTTTATGGATCAAAAGCAGTTTTACCCTTGGAGGTAGAAATTCCATCTTTAAGAGTCTCATTACATGGGTTATTAAGAGAAGAAGACTATAGGGTTACTAGGTTACATGAATTGGAGCTACTAGATGAAAGAAAACAACAAGATTTTGACCAATTAAAAGTGTATCAAAATCGAATGTCAAGGAACTACAACAGACATATCAAATCGAGGACATTCCAAATAGGTGACCTAGTGTTGTGAGAAAACCCTAGAAATCAAGTAGAAAGGGAGAAGAAAAGAAAATGGGAAGCAAACTAGTTAGGACCTTCATCTTTTAGAATTGACACTTACAACCTAGTTGATTGTGAAGGAGAAGAGTTGCAAGAACCCATCAATAGTATACACCTGAAAAGGTTCTACACATGAAGCAACTAAAAGGGTATAAAGAAAAAGAGTATTAGAAAATTAGATTAAAGAGCATCTGATTTATTGTATATAGTCAAAAGAAATCCTAAAAAATGCAAAAACATTATAAAGCAGAAATGAGAAAACAAATCAGAAATGCAGAAAAGATAAAAAATAGTGGAAAATTGAGCATGAAGAAAGCCAAAAACATTCAGAAATGATCCTCAAATAGAGGTTGTCTTGGTGAAAACCTATCACATAGGCGTCTTGATGATATGGAAACAAAAAATTGAAAAAAGAGAAAATACAAAAAAATAAAAAAAGATAAAAAAGTACCTTGGTGAAAACCTAGCAAATAGGCACCTTGGTAGAAAAAAAAATCTTGAAAAAAAAAGAGCAAATCCATTCAATCGGTGAAAACCTAGTAAACATGCACCATTGAAAATCCAAGTCAGTCTCATGCCTAGTCGTCATCCTTGTAAATATTGCATTCACCAGCATTTGTATATATTGCATAATAAAACCCCACAGTTGCATTTGCAAGTACCTAAAGATTTCGTCACTAATCTAATCTGCAAAATGTCCCAAGTCCATCAATGTAATCACATCAAACTAGGGGAAAAATATACTCTAAAGGAGGAAGGATTCATCAAAGAAAACATCGATCTGACACCAAATCAATTCATCAAAGCACAAGTGAAACACCTACCCAATCAATCCTAATCCAAACATCAATTGAACTAAACACAAAATTTTGATCCAAGATCTCACAAAGACCTTATCTTTATCAGGATTAAAAATATGAAATGGATGGAACTATACTTGAAATATGGATTTGACAAACGATACAATAATTTTTCTAAGTGTTGATTTGATTGATGAAATTATGTCATTCTAGCTAATCGATGAATGTTTTTAAACTAGACAAGCTATGATGAAAGCATGATATTTTATTGACTTCTGAATGAGTGTCTTAAGGTCAAATTTTTAACATATGTACCATCTGTCTAAGGACATGAACATCAAAGAATCATCAAGGAAAAGTACATATGATAAACCAAGATCTTTGTTTGTTTACGCAATAGGATACCTTGGATATTTTGATGTTAAATATCATAATACCAAAATCCACTTCCAACATAAAATCTAATGAAATTGGTATTCATACTCTCATGATTGATTTCAATAAGTGATATTTGTACCGAGGAATGCAAAGCACCATGCAAAAGGAAAGAGGTATCCATATCATCATAGTTGAACTAGTGATGGTTGTACTAATTTTAGGTTTCCAAACTGCTCAATGATGAATATAAGCTCCTAATTTGTGAATAGTGACAGCTAGCTGCATCCATCCTAGATTAAATGCATTTAAGTTGATTTTCTTTTCTTAGCTTGAAAATTGGAAATTTGAAAAAGAGAAACAGAAAAGGGGGTGGAGTTCCAATAAAAAATCAATCAAACATACATCAAAAACTATATGTGATAGAGTGTGTTGGAAATCAAAAAAAAAAAAAAAAGGTTCCTTACATTACATTAATTGCATTTGTTAGATTCATTTCATTCATTGTAATCTTGCATTTATTTAGTACATTAACCTAAGTTAATTTAAATTGCATTGAATTAGTTTGCATTCATTTTAGTTCGTTCCATTTACCACATTCATTGCATTCATTTTAAAAACAAATCTTTCATTATCATTATAGTTCATATCCATTAAGTTCATTTAAATTGAATTTTGTTTGCATTCATTTCAAAAACAAAATCCTTGCATTCATATTCATTCTCATCATATCATTAAGTTCATTAAGATTACATTGCATTAGTTTGCATACATCTCATATTTGCATCTTGTACTTGCATTAATGACATCATTAGGACATTATTAATTGCATTATATCAAGTTCATTTTACACATTACATTTCATATCATTGATACATTGAATTTTTCATATAGGTGCATTTCTTCAAGGTTCATTGCATTTACACATTGAATTATATTAAAAAAAAAAGTGTATTAGGTCATTAGATTTACATCTAACATCATTAAATCCATGTATCATTTATATCACTTATCATTACATTCATCATTAATAATTAAAACATCATATAAATTAAATCCATACATTACATCATATAAGTGCATCCATTACATTTACATCTCATTTACATCCATTGCATTACACTGCATCCATCCATAGAATCCATAAGCATCATCACATAGCATTAATCATTAAATCATTAAATACCATCATCATATATCATAAATATTAAATCATGTATCACATGCATCCATCTACTCTATGTCATAAGTAAGACAATCATTTGCAATTTTAAGCATACATAGACATGTGCATTCATATCATACAGTGCATTTGAAAAAGCATAAAAACAAAGCATGTAGAGATAGAATCATATAGATTTGCATATCATATAAAGCACCTATAAAATAAAGTCCAACACATGATGACATCATATAAAGAAAATCTATCAATGAGTATCAGAGTCCATGGTATCATCACAGTCCATCAGTATATGGGAATCCAAGTCCATCAAAGCATAAACAAGTATCAAATCATAAATACAACATCATCTGATAAAAGAATGTGAGTCCAATGTCTTGATATAAAAAATGAACAACATAATGTACGTCAAAGAATAGATCAATTATATAAATTTCAACTACCATAACCACTGAAACCATCAGGAACAAGGCCAGGATCAAGACCCTAACTGGAGCTTGCCTATAGCCCATGATGAGTCATGGCATCCATGAAGGCCTGCATCATAATACCCAGCTAACTGACCTGGTGCCTAATCTCTGATACATTGGACTGTGAAACCCAAACATCAGCAGAAGACACTGGAGCCTCTATAGGAGCTTGTGTAGGAGGAGCATGTGGTGGAGCCATATAAGAAGATAGAATAGAAGAATATGGAAGAACAGAAGAAGATGGAACACAAGAATACGGAAGAACAGAAGAAGATGGCATGGAAGAAGAAGATGGAGCCTGTGCAGGAGGAGCCTATGGAGGAAGAGGTGTTGGATGACCTTGTGCCTGATCAAGTAAAATCTGTGCTTCTTGTGCATCCACATCAACAATGACCTATGTACCCACCTACGTGTAAACTTGCACTCTGTGCTGGCCCCATTTGGCCAATCTGTCCACACCAACCTGATGGAGGGAACTGAATGGTCCACCCCTGACTCTCACCTACCCACCCCTCATCCATACTCTACCTTTGGGAGGAATAGAAGCAATAGAAATAATAGGACTAATGACTCTCTCTCTCCTCATCTATCCCTACCACCCCATCATCCACGACAAGCACGTCTCCTGCCACCACCACCACCATCCCCATCATCATAATTGGACTCCTCCTCGATCCTCGACACTGGCTCAGCTGGATCTATAAATCTTGGGAACGGGTTCTAAATGAACCACGCTATGTAATCATTAGTCATCCTTGCATCTACTATATGGTCTCTCATATCCCACGCAAGGTGGGGCAGCTACAAAATCTCATCACGAGCTATCTGATAATCAATCTGAAGACCCCATAAGGACCTCTCAACCTTTGCACGAGCATATAATTCTAATCCTTGTGACATCCCCTATATACGACCGAACTAGCGTAGAACTCTCAAGAAGAAAAATCTCTCTATAATCAAGGGCGTCCGCCCTATCATCCATCCAAGCATGCACATGTATGGTAACTCAGCTACATCCTTAGGCTAGGCCTCACAACCAATATATGGTCGCCAAACTACCTAATCAATATCATCTATAATGTGGAACCAGTAATCTAACTTGCCCAAATGGGCCTGTATGACCATACCCTCATACATCCAAGCTAAAGGCCAACCTAGATCATGATATTAGACTGATATAGGATGAGTGACAGGGATGTGCTCCCATGTCCATAACTGAAGAAGAACCACCCCAGCAGAAAGAGTGGCCCTACGCTAATAAACCACATCATGTAGCTCATGGTATAACTGAGATAAGACACAAGATCCCCAATCAAACTAGTGAGGCTGTGCAATCCTGTCCTCCAAAATCCTACCCCAACCAATGAAAAATCCATGACCACACTGACTAGGAACGAAGAAACCACCAACAAGTGCACTGATAATTGCAGGAAGCATGGGAAAAGATGTAAACTGAGCCCATACTGAATGCTCTCATCTTTGATTGTGGGATCTGCAAATAATCATCTACATACGGTCCCATCATAGACCTAATCATATTAAATCAGCTCCCCATGAGTAGGGATGTGCAACAATTGATAGACATCCTCGGGAGTGATGGTCATCTCTCCCATTGGCAAGTGAAAGGTATTATGGTCAGAGTGCCACCGCTCTTCCATAGCTATAAGTAAACCTTGATTCACATGGAATCGAGGGAGGGAGAAAAGGAAAGATAATCCACATCTTCCTATGATTCAGTGCCCCGCTCTGCTCAATTCATCAATCATCTTGAAAGGTAATGGGTACAAACTATGGACACCGAGCTTTTTAAGCTCAACCTACAAAAGAAAGTTAAACACATCAAAATTAAAATCGTTACATATTGGATCATTTTAAGTCAATAAAATCAAACCTAATCAAACCATGATCAATTTTCCTAATTGTATTCAGAGAGGACAGAAAATTTATCATCATCCATCAGCTAAATCAAGATTGACTATCAAACATTCAATATGACATGTGAACTAACATCATACGACTCGCTATCAACTAGACTTGATACCTAAGCCAATCGACTGATTGACGACACCAGACGGATCAGAAAACTGACTCAATAGCTCACAAATTTGACCAAACAGGGTACATGCATTGAAAATCAAAAGCATAGTTTAAAATATCAAATGCACTGCAGAAATTATCATATGCGCTACAACAAAGTGTAAGCACTATAGAAATTAGTACACGCTACAAGAAATCCTTGTATGCACTGCTAAAAATATCAAAAGCATAATTAAATTTGTGCGCGCTGTAGAAAAGGGCATATGCAAAATGTGTCCTAGTTTTAGCATTTGTACGCACTGCTAAAAGTGGTGTACGCACTGCAGAAAACCATGGATGTGCTTTAAGAAGGGTGTACGCGCTGCTAAAATTGGTGTACACGCTATTTCATTTTAAAAAGGAAAAAAATATAGTTTTTCATAGAAAAATCTAAAATTTTCAAATTTAAATTCATAAATTAGACAAGAAAGGTTTCCAGGGTACATACCAGAGGTCTGTAGCTAGGTGGATGTAGATATCAGCACCCTCGCTCAAACCTATGCTCACGAATCCAGATCACCATTATCAAAAGGCTTAGAAGGGGGTCAGAGTGACAAGTCAAAAGGGAAGGTAAGAATGAATAGTAAAAAGACCTTTTACCCCTATATATAGCCAAGTTTAACCTAAAAGGGACATCTTTGACCAGAAAATGACCAAGGACTCAAATTGTTTCACCCATTCAGCTTAATCAGGGGCATTTGTCATCACATCATCATGAATGCATTATTGGAAATGAAATTAAAATTCATTATTAATTGAACTCATTCAATGTAAATTGATAAAAAATGCATTATCTTTTACCGAGATCAAATTTCATTTCATTTTAGAGGGGTCATACACTTAGACAATCAGGACTGACATCATAATCATTGAAATCAGGGGCACAACATCAAATTGAAGCTTAATCTTTTATCAGAAATTTTTTCACTTATCAATCAAAAGGGGCATCAAACATCAAATCAGATCAAATCAAGCATCATATTAGATAACCTATCATCAAAATGACCATCAAGGACTTCAAATCAATTGAAACTGTATCAATCCTATCATCAAAATCTACATCTTCTATCGAGCATCAAATCATACATCACTTTAATCAGGACTTTGCATCAAAACAATCAAGACATTCTTTGAACCGATACGCTCCATGCATCGATTGAAAGAGGGGCATTTGTAATCACCTAAAAATGGACAAGATTAATTGAAGTGAGCAACCAAGGCAAAAGCAAGGCAATAAATCAAATCAAGCTAAAATCAAAGCAAAATTGCAATCAAGCCATAAAATCAATATAAATCAAATAAAACATGATAAATCAATTAATTGTGTAATTAATCTAATTAATTTCATAGTTAAATTAAATCAAATCAACCCATTCAAGGGGTACACATGGCTAAACATATTAAATAAATTCAATTATTAAATCTTAATTTTCCCTCTACCACCAAATGGGATAAAATGCATCAACGAATAGGATTTAAGGATCAAGCTCACATCGAATCTCCATCACACATAAGGATAGAGCATCTTGTCCACCCATTTGTCTCCTTGTCCCAAGCTTTGAGGACAATTTATTTAAATGGTCTCCAAACGTGGAACCATGGACTAAACCTCAACTCAACCATGATCAACTAAACTCCACCCCCTACCCTCGCCAAAATATATAAAAGCAAGGCATAATTGAAGAACAAATCATCCACAAATCTGAGAATAACATCAAACCTCTTGCAATTTATAGCTAGAAAGGAAAATCTAGGACTAATTAAGGCTAATTTCATTTGGAATTGAACTTTTTAATTGTTTTATCATTCATTCTCATTTTAGGATTGTCACTAATGGAATCTTGTTGAGAGTTTTGCATTAGCAAACCTAAATAGAGGTCCATAGAGTGCTTAATTGTTAATTATTTGCTTAAATTAGATGGCTATTTGTGGTAATTTAGTTCTTATATTCGTTTATTTGCAACACTAACTCTATGAAAGTGCTTTTCATAGAACACAAGATGCTAACAATATTATTTCTCATTAGGATCCAACATTTATGACATATGGGTAATGTGTGGTTTGGTTGAGGATATATGTGTGGTGTATTCCACTTTTCATTCCTTTGCACCATGGGAATGTTTTTTCTAGACCTATTTCAAATTATGATGGTTGACTTGGTGATTTTAGATCAATATTTAAATAAGAGGATGATTATGATGGAATGATGAGGAAGTGGTTGGAAAGAAGATATTTCAACTACTGTGTGAAGTGTTTTGGAGAGCATGGAGTTAGGTTTTGAGAAGAGTGTGTGTGTTGTTGTTGTTAGGCACTAAATGCGGTGAGCCACAAGTTTCTTCCAATAGTTATACTTTAGTGGTGGATTTTCTTTTTCTATCTTCTTTCTTAGGGTAGTGAGCCACCCATTTTAGGGTTTTGTGTCTTTTGGTTTTATTTAAGTTCTTGGAGTTTATGTATGTAGGGTTTTATTTATGGCTAGGGTTTATATACATCTAATACATTTCAGTTATACATGGGATTTAGCATTTTATTTATACCTAGGGTTTTAAATTTTAAAAGTTTTATGTTTTACATGTTTTCTAAAGTTTTATAAACTAGATAAAAACTTATAATAATAAAAAAAATTTGTACAATTGAAAAAATCTACACTATCAGAAAAAAAAAATCATATTTAAAATTTAGATACAATTATGTTCTAAAATTTAAAAAATTCATATTAACTACTCATTTTTTACGATTTTTTTTTCAAAAATGACTAATAACGTATATAAATTAAATTTACATACCTCTTTTACCCCATAATAGTGGGTTACACATTTTTAGACATGCTGATTTTTGTTGAAATAACATATTTTTAAGAAAATATGATGATTTAAGCCTTGAGAGGTTCCATTTGAAGGAATTCATTACAAATAGTTAGCTCAAATCCTCTTAGATAAAAAAAATATGGATATAACATCTATACTCCTCATTCATACTTGCAATGGGGTCTCCTTCACACCTATTAAAATGTTGATAAAAAATCACTTCGAATTTATCTTTTGGAAGATCAAATGAATCCATTTGAAAAACCTATCTATGTAGTAATGTAGTACTGAGAAAAATCTTTCCAATCATTATAATGTTAATATATATTAAGTTTATTATGACTTTGTATTTTTAGTTTTACTAAACATAGATATTTCACCTTATATCTACCTCTCTATTTGACACTTAGGGAAAAATAGTAAATCAGAGAAAAAAAATATTAAAAAATATCTATGCCCTAGGTATTGAAGTTCTCTTCCTATGAAAAAAACTAAAAATGCAATTGGAGAAATACATGATAAGTTATAAGCTATGCAGTCAAGGTATGTAAAAATTACAGTTTAGTCAACTTCAAACATTAATAAAATATTCAATAATAGTGATAATGTCATCAAACAAATTTAATGCCCTCCATATGGATGTTACAAAACTAAATTCGAAAGAAGCACATTGATATCTATTTGAGAAAAAAAGTTATGCTCTATGAAAACCAAGTAACTCTTTGAAAATGACATTTTCTGCAACATACCAGTTTTTGTGGGAGAAAGAAAAAACCATTCAAATCAATTCAAAAATAAAAATAAAAAATAAATTTAGAATCTAGACAGAAAATCCTAAAAGACTCTAATTTACTTCATCTTCTGATTTCAAATGGTTTAATGACAATATGCATCCAAATCTGAAAGTTTTTTTCAAAATGTAGAGTTCAGTGTCCATTTAGGCAAAAAAGTGTAACCTACTATTGTGGGTTCACCCACCTGGAATGTGAAAAAATAGGCATGAGGGGGTTGCTGGCAAAGTTTGAAATGGGTACTCGTATGCCATATATCATTATCCCATTTTTCTGTGCAAGTGAAAATGATATGAATAACATTTAGAAAACAAATACACGTTTAAGAAATGGGCACCAATTTTTTTTTAAAAGGTACCTATTATAGGCTCAAGCATCCACAGTTAAATGAGTGCCCATTTGTATTTTCACAGATCGGGCCTCTGAAGCAAAATGGGTACCCTTTTTTAGAAAAAGGGTGCCCATTTCTAGCGTTATTTTCCAAGTCCAATAGACTTCTGCTGAATCAGTAACCAACTTCTTGCACTTTCCCTTATGGTAGTGAACTCTATAACTGGTGTTTTTATTCATCATAATTAGCTTCCCTATGGTTTTTCCCATCTTGGGGTTCTACATAACAATATGGTGTTCATTTTGTATGATTCATGTGTACATGTTTATTCATGTTTACATCCTATTCAGTTGAGTGGTTAAATAATTAATTTCTTGGATTCGGATATGTGAAATTGATAAAATATCTACAACGGATTCACCCCTCCTTTTAGTTGTTAAGGACATTCAACATAACATATCACTTTTATGACACATTGGAGAATATTTCACTAAAAGTTTTCATGTATTTTGGCTTTGAAAAATCTAGAGATATATATATCAAAGGGTTATGCAATTGATCTTTCATGATCTTATCAATAATGTGTTAAAAGACTATGTAGATGATATTTTATGAAATTCCATGATATGAGTAGATCATTTGTAAAATTTGAGAATACTTTATGAACACTTGCAACAATACATTGTGAAGTTAAATGTTTAAAATTATATGTGTGTTTGGAGTTGATACTAGTCACTTATTAGGTTCATTATATCCTAAAGAGGCATTGAGGTGGGTGCAAAAATGATGGATGTTGTTGTTAATGTCTATCCTCTAAATAATTTTTCACAACTTTGTAGTCTTTAAGGAAACATACAATCAATTAGATCATTTTTAGTTTGATTAGCCGATGGAATTACCATTCACAAAGTTGGTAAATAAATATGTTAAGGTTGAATCAAGTGTAGATAATTAAAAAGGAATTTGAGGACATGAAATACTACTCGTTGAATGTTCCAATCCTCATGTTGTTTATCCATCACATGGATTCATTATTATATAGTCATCTGTAAGGTTCACTATTGAATGTCTATAAGATCAATATGATGAAAGTAGTGTAAATCTTATAGAAATAGTGTTAATCATACATTATTAGATTACAAAATTAGTATAAACGGATGATAATTATATTCTATCATTATCTTATTACTCTAGAAGCTTAGACATTACATAATTATTGTTGAAATAAATGCCACTATAAGGAAAATCCTTCAAAATAAATATAAAAGGCCACTCTATGAAGTATGGATTTATTTTTAGGAGCACTTATTTTTTATAAATAAGTTTATCTTCCGAATGAAAATTAAAGGGAGAGTTATTTTTTTATCAAGATGAAACTTCAAAATTAATATTGCACTTGTATTAAAGAAATTGCCAAGAAAAAATATTTTACATTTATATTTCTATACATGTGAGAAAAATTAAACTATCAATTCTCAACTCGTTCAAACCCTAATTAATTGGTCCAAGTTAATTAGCTGATAAGATATTATTTGTTGAAAATGACCTATTTTTGTGATGTTGGATGCCTAACAATTTACCTAGAACAATAGTTTTTGTTGAAAGTTCTACTTCGGCTAAAAGCCAAAGATTGAGGGGTATCCATTCAACCAAAATGCCCGGGGCACAATCCTTGCCTCATCCCTTATGGTGGCGGAGCTTTTTCACTCAGCAAGACTTGATCCCTAATGAGCTCATTGAGAACCAAACAACTTCACTAAAAGACCAAGGGCCCATTGCAATTTTTACCCATTAAATAGGTAAGAAATTTATTTTGAATGGTACAATGTTGATAGGTGAAAAAATTATTTTGGAATGGTATGATCTTTACAAATATCGTCTATGGATCAGCAAGAGAGAATTACGCTAAGTGTACGCTATCTTCAAACGCACGCAAATGGGTTTTTTTCAAATTTCTCTGCCAAATGTGTCGTGTGGAGTTTTTCTTCATTGGACGACACTATTAAAATTGCCAATTTTTTTTGGTCGCTATCTACTTTTTCCTGGAGATCGAGGTATTCCAAGGGTATGATGCCTCATAACTGTATTGCACTGAGATCAGTGTTTGTCTGCAACGCATGGAAACAAATGCACTTCCCTAAGCGGAGTTTCCCTTATTCTTTTGCTTCTATTCATAGTAAATGGAGTGTAGATCTGCAATTATAGTCATAGATAAAATCTATTCAGAGAATCGCAGTTTCAAAGCTCCTAGAATCTTTAGGTTGAGACAAGATTCTTGAACCCATTTGATGGATTGGCGTTTTGAGAAATCAGAGGAGGAATGTTAAAATTGCTAAATTTACAGTCATGAGCAAATAATTTCAATAAAAATCCTGATTAAGTCAGCCTTCATACCTTTCACACCAACTGCTCAAATGGACTTAAAAAGAAAACTATAGTTGGGACAAAGCTCATGATATTGTATTCACAGGTGCGTAGAACCTAGAGGAAGCTGATATGTAGGATTTCCACCCCACCCATGGGTGTTCAAAAAGGCATGGGCTAAGCTCTCTATAATATGTAGGTCAAAGATAAAAAAAATATCAAACAATTTTTTTTTTCAGATTTCTGAAAATACGATAATCTTTTTGTATTTTTTTTTGTGGTTTTCGACTACAAAATATGTAGATCATGAAGAACAGATGCTGAAAATTTCGCAAAAATCTGTTGTGTTTTCTGGTTTTTGAAATTTGGTCAATAGTACATTTTGTAGGGAGCTTAGTCGCGTCCATTTAATAAAGCCTGTTGAAGCTTGAAAATTTCAGCCTTGTTTATTATTTGTACATTTGACAAAGAGTATTTAATGTTGGAGGTCATGAAGTAGGAGAACCGGGTGTTGGGTTTCAATTGGGTGTGAAATTTTGATCCAAATTAAGCCAAAAATAACATCTTGACCGTCTGTAGTGCTACACAAATCAATCTCCTTCATGAGGCAAATAAATGGATAAGGATGAATTTTGTGTATTTCAAGTGTTTCTTTTCAAGGGAGAAATCAGATATGACAAGCATACGACCATCATGACCGGAAATGGTAGGTGCACTTGTTGGATGATGTAAAGACCAAAACTTGTACAAAAGAGACATGTAAGCTCTAGAACAACAAAACTCAGAAATGTCGAAAAACATAACAAGTCTAAATATAGTAAGACTTTTCCACAAAATAAATTTCATTTCTATTTAAAATTTTTACAATAATATGAGATAATATCAAATATCCTTGACATGATAGATAAAAATTTGACCAAACTATCGAATAGAACAACATGAGTAAATAATACATAGAGGATGTCGACCATATTGTTGCACAAAAAAATATCAAAGTACATAGATATAAATACAATAGAGCACATGACCTTAAGGTTGAAATGATACAAATATCCAAATATATGCCATTGGACTATCAGTCGTCCATCTGCATATTCCTATCTCCTATGCCATCGGACAGTCAATCGTCCATCTACAAATGTCGAGACGGAAATGTGATCCAGGCACTTATTCCGTCCAACCATGGAGTGGTATCCAAGCGTTTATTCCGTCCAACCATGGAGTGGTTAACTCCCCCAGAGCTCATCCTGAAATGAAGAGCTCACTGACCATGCTTGAGTGATCTATCAACTCGGTACTGATGGATCGGAAAGGAATCTGGTGCAACCTGTGAACTAACTACTTTATCATACAAAAAGTAGAATTAACACAGATATGACAGAAATAAAGTACATAACCAACACAAATTCTATTATGTGTTTACATGGCTTAGGCCTAAGCATAAATAACCAGATTTCTATTGGCAAGTAAAAGAAACTAATTTTACCCTTCTCTGTTTCCCCATATTCGGAACCCTTTCCCAAGATAACTTTATAAAAAAGAAATAGAATATAAGTAGGTCTAAAAGAAAACATAAATTCATATTTCGAAAACAATTTCATTCATTATTTTACCCTATTCTTTAATGATAATTTAATGTAATCAATCATCTATGATAAAGTAAATGGTTTTTCTATCAATACCATTTCTACTTACTACTGATCTCTTTTGCTAGTCATTAGAACACTTCACAAGAATGAACAAAAATATTCCAGTCAATCCTTCATGGTGCATTTAGTACGCATTGTTGGGATTTTAGCATTATACTATGTTTTACAAAGTGAATTGTGTTTTTATAAAAGCTATAAGGATTTCTCATACTCAACATATGTATAGGTACATAGTAAAGTTATGTAGCCAATGTAGGGATGTGTTCTCTTTAGATTTAACTACTTTCTTAGACCTAACATCCACTTGCATCTGAGTCAACAAAATTCACATCTTGTAGGTTTTACACCTATTTTCCTAAACTTTCTAAAGGTATCATTACTAAGCTAACAACAACAAGAATTTAAGATCGAATTCCTAAAAGACACACATGCATAAATGTTATAACATATTTAGCCATATCGATAGTCAAAGGCTTGATACAAGATATAGAATATGGTATACACATCTGGTAAAAACTAGGGCATTGCTATATATATATATATATATATATATATATATATATATATATATATATATATATATATATATATATATATATATATATATATATATATATATATATATATATATATATATATATATATATATATATATATATATATATATATATATATATATATATATATATATATATAGGTTGCAAAAGAAGAAAATGAAATAAGACTGGGCTTTCTCTAGATGATTTCCACCGACAAAAAACTATTTAACAATTTCAAATTGATAAGTCGCAACTTTGAGCAAGTAATGACTACAACAATTTCCAATTTACGGTGATGGAATAATGTGAATGTTAGACTGAATGAATTCAATATTTGATAGGGAAAACTAATTAAAGAAGGAACAGATGTATCAGAGTTGTAACTGGGTTCCTCCTAATGCGACTTCAACCAAGCGGTTTATCTGAACAAAAATGTTTGCTGAAATAAAATTGTAGACATTTCTTTCGCAATGTACCAAAAAATGATGTTTCTAGATTTGCCAACAAACGAATACATGGGTATAATGCATACAAAATTCTAAGGAAGAATAATTTTGTGCAAACCAAAGGGATAAAAGAGTGTTGTAGCAACACGTTTAAAGGTAATATAGGTGTTGGTCATTCTAGGGTTCAAGCCTCAAGTGGAGAAATGACAATAGTATTTCACAAATATTATATAGAAAATAATTCATAGATATACTATGCAGCCAGAAGAAATCCAGAAATAATGTCTATCTAAAAGATAACAATTTGTGCTATTCACTTTTATAACTGTAAATTCAAAAATTAAAATTGGAACTTGGATGTTTTTGATAGAGTCTTCTGTAGATCTTCACCTTGTTAAAGCAATTACACTTTTCAGCCTTGTATGAACCTTTCCTCCTCCCTTCCAAATTCTCTCTCTATGTGTGCCGCTCTTCTTTTCTTCTTCATTGTTCCTCTCTTTTCTCTGTTATCCCTTCTTGTTTTTAAACTTTTTTTCTTTTCTTTCTATCAAATTTTGTTTAACCTCACTGCATAAAACCTCTTTTTCCCACCAGCTCCTCTAGTTTTTATTTTCCCCTTTAATCGCACTGTCAGTCTTCATTTTCATTCGTGTGTTGATTTTTCTCCATCCTACGGTGCACGTTCCCTCCAAACTTGCACACCACTCTCTTAGCATTGATTCCACTCTTAGATGTGTCACTCATGGAGATTGGAATTCCATGTTAAGTCAGTCAAACATAGTATCCTTCCTCTGTATGTCACCTTCAATTCCGATATATAATCATATGACAAAGTCTAATCTAATTAACAAGGTTCACTTTTTTGTTAGTCATCATTCAAAGAAACTCCTCATCATTCAAAGCAGATATAGCTACAATTCTATTTGCATAGATTTAGGAGTTTGAAATCAAGTTATGACATCCTTCCCCTCTTAGAAAGTTCATTATCGTTGATGCCTTATGTAAAGATATCATGTAAAAAGAATTTATGCCAAAATTTTTGCATGCCTTCCAAAGTTAACTCCTGTGTTGAAAATGATAGATTGCAACCATGAAAATTTAAGTAAAACCATATTCTTATTAAATAAAGAAACTAATAATTACATTAGAGTAATTTCAAATTACTAACTTTAACCTTTTCTAGAAATATAAATAGAAAACCATCAAATTTTCATTGCGCTAGATAACAAAAGGTTTAATTTAAAGCACTCACACACAAATTAACTCAATCACTCGAGCAAGAGAAAAAGAAAGAAAACTAATAGTACTATTTTATCCAAACATTCACTTTACGAGCTAATTCAGGAAACTCATAAGATTTCAAAATAATTTAAGTGGTGTGTGCTTGCAACCATTATTCCCATCTCACCCCTGCCGACAAGATAAATACACTCTACCTCAAACACATTTCTACCTTCATCTCCTGTCATGCATGCTCAAACTCAAAAGATCATCAGTAGGTTAGTCTCATTAAACCCATAATCAATTTTAAATTGCATAACATGTTCATCATTTCAATTTCATCATAAGTAATGATTCATAATGAAAGTAAAAATTCCACATATAACATTATAATTTTTACTTCATTTAAAGTTTTCATGATAAATTAATTAGAAAAATATAATAAAACTATATCCATATCATTTATTTAATATGACTTGGGTCGACAAACCTTTGACCAAGTCAACATAGGTATAAAACAATCACACAAATAGTCCTATAAACTAAGAGCATCAAATCGGGTTATAACATAGACCCAATGTCTTATGGAAACATAAAAGAGCAGTTCACTACAAAGCTTAAAGCATAAACATAACAAAAAATAAATCTAAGCAAATAACTGCAGAAATGATCTATGCATGTCTTCAACGTCTTCTCAAGTAGCATTGTCAACAGAGAATTGGTCCCATTGGACCTTATACTGCAATGCATCTCTATCATGCACCTTGATGGTACGTTGATCAATAAGGTGGGTAGGCTGTACCAACACCACCCCTAGATCTTGAACCTGTAATGCATGCCAATCAAGAATATGAGATGCATCTGGATGGTAGGGCTTTAACAAAGAAACATGAAAGACATTATGGATTCAGGCAAGAACTGGTGGTAGAGAAAGTTTGTAGGCAACGGGGTTGATGACCTCCAAAACATCAAAATGACCCACATATCTCAGTGCAATCTTTGAAGACTTGCCAAAAGAGATTGAGATTTTATGTAGTCTCACTCGCAAAAACACCTTGTCACCTTCCTGAAATTGTCTAAATGTGGGGTTCCTATCTGCATAACTCTTCTATCTATCAACTGTTTACTTTAGCCAAGTACAAATTAGAGTCACCTGTTCTTCCATCTCTCTCAGCATATCAGGACCAATGATTATCCTATCCTCTACTCTATCTCAACTGATAGGAGTACGACACTTCCATCCATAAAGTGCCTCAAATGGTGCTATTCCCAAAGAAAAATGTTAAGAGTTGTTGTACGCAAAATCCACCAATGGAAGATACTCTTCCCATTTATATAGTTGATCCATGCAATACATCCAGAGAAAATCCTCAATCACTTGATTCTCTCTCTTAGTTTTGCAGTCTGTTTGAGGATGATAAGCAGTACTGAAATTCAACCTAGTTCCCAAAGAAACATTCAAGGTTCTCCAAAACCTTGATGTCATCCTAGTATCCCTGTCTAATATGATAGTCTCAGGTACCCTGTGCAATCTGAAAATTTCTAGACAAACTTCTTGGCCAAAGCCAAAGATCCATCTTTCAAGCTCCCTAGAATAAAGTGAGCTACCTTGGTTAGTTTATCAACTACAACCAATATTACATCATGTATGCACCATTTCATGGGTAAACCCTAGATAAAATCCATACTAATGACTTGCCATTTATACTCTAGTATATCATGTAGGTACAAAAGTCCCACTAGGTGGACATGTTCAGCCTTAACTCGCTGACATTCTAAACACTAGGCTACAAAAGATGTCACATATCGCTTTAGCCCTAACCAAAAATACAATGGCCTTAAATCATCAATCATCTTGTTTACCCCTGGAAGTCATGAAAAAGGAGTGTAATGCATTTCCTCTAAAACCACCTTCCTCAACCTTGCTCAGTTGGGAATATACATCCTATCTTGGTATCTCATGATACCATCATCCTCAAAAGTGTATCTGTCAAAATGGTGATCTGATGGATCTACAAGTAATGTTGTCTTAACCATCTCATAATGGCCATATCCTAAAAAATTCTCTAACACATGTTCTCTCAACCAAGTTCTAGAAGTAGATATAGTAGAAATGTGTCTTCTCCTACTTAGAGCATCCACTACTCTATTCTCTTTTCCTTTAATATACTCAATACCAAAATCATACTCAATCAAAAACTCTAACCAATGTCTCTGTCTAGCATTGAGATTAGGATTTGTGAAGATATACCTAAGTCCCATGTGATATGTCTTCAAATCAAATGGATTACCTAGAAGGTAATGTCTACACATTAATAAAGAATGAACAATTGCTGCCGATTCCAAGTCATGAGGTGCATAGTCAACCTCATATTGCTTCAGTTTTTGTGACTCATAAGACACTACCTTGCCACCTTGCATGAGAACACCACCAAGACCTTCACCTAAAGTGTTAGTGATAACTGTAAAGTGTCCATTAGGATCTGGTATAATCAAGATAGGAGCAGATGTGAGCTTTTGTTTCAATAAGTGGAATTCTCTCTCACATACATTAGTCCACTCATATCTTTTCCCTTTCCTCTGAAGAGATATAATAGGTGTTGTAATCTTGGAGAATCCCTCCACAAATTTCCTGTAATATCCTAAAAGTCCCATGAAACTTCTCACTTCACTCACATTTTGAGGAGTTGGCCACTCTAGAATAGCTTTAATCTTTGCTGGATCTACTACAATTCCATATGCATAAAGGATATGACCCAAATAGTAAATCTCTTTCTTATAGAAAGAACACTTTGATAGTTTCCCATACAAATTCTTGTCTCTAAGACACTGTAGAAGTATCCACAAATGTTCCTCATGCTCCTCCATACTCTTGGAGTAAATCTGAATATCATCAATGAATATCTCTACAATCTTATTGAGACAATTCCTGAATATAATGTTCATTACATTCATAAATGTTGCAGATGCATTTTTCAATCCAAAAGGTAAGACTACAAATTCATAATGGTCATACCTTGTCCTAAAATCTATTTTGGATATGTCCTCTTCTTTTATCATGAGTTAATGTTATCCAAATCTCAAATCAATCTTCGAGAACACAGTTGCTCCCTTCATTTGATAAAAAATTTCATCTATTTATGGAAGAGGGTATCTATTCTTAATGGTCACCTTATTAAGCATTTTTTAATCTATGCACACTCGTAACGTACCATCTTTCTTCTTCACAAAGATCACTGGAGCTCTACATGGTGAAACACTAGGGAGAATAAACTCTTTATCCAAGAGTTCTTGCAACTGCACTGTCAATTCATACATTTTTGTAGTGGTCATTCAATATGGAGCCTTGGATTGAGGTTTAGTTCCAGACATCAAATCAATTGAGAAATCAAATTCTCTCTTTCGAGGTAACTCAGGTAACTCTTCAGGAAAAAAATCTTTGAATTCCTGCAAAATAGGGAAATCTTCTAAACTAGGTTGTGTCTCCAGATCTTTTACATAAGCCACATACATCATACACCCTTTTCTCTTTGCCTTTTTCAATTGCATGACATAAATCTGTCTAAGTTCAAAAGATATTTTCACACCATAGAGTATTATAGGGTTACCTGCATCATCAAGGCATTCTACTATTTTATCCTTGCAGTTCACTATGGCCTTTTGTTCTGTTAACCAATTGATGTCCAAAATGACGTCATAGGAACCTAAAGGTGCAACGTACAAGTTTACTTGTGTTTGAAAATTAGGAAGTTCAATCTCTCTTCAAGATAAACATTGCTCAACCTTATGCTCTGCCTTATTTCCATATTCTACCATCGATGGTTCTAACATATATCCTACTCTAACTAGCAATTTAGAAACAACTCTAGGATCTATGAAAAAATTAGTAGCTCCAATATCAATCAAAATAGAAATATCATGACTAAGAAGCTTGCTGACCATCTGAATGGGTGTTCCCTGAAAATCAGCTTGTCTATTATTCACAACTACATGAATCTAGTGCTGAGTCTGAGGTCCTTTCCCATCTCTATGGGCTGATCATTGAGGAAAAATACTAGCATAGTGGTCACCTTCACAAGTGTAGAAACCATCTTGTGGTTCTTGTTTACCATCAAGTTTATTCTTCCTGTTATCATTCATGTTGTTTCCCCTATTTTAGTTACCATTTTTGTTCCTTCCAACATTATCTATGCCCTTTCCTCTCATATTCTGCACCTGTTTCTGACCAGTATCCTTTGGTTTATTATCTTGAAACTTCCTCTTATATCCCTAAGGTGCACTAGTCATTTGACTCACTCTGATTGAAGATACCTACTTGAGTTTATGCTCTTGTCTCAAAGCCTTCCTAAAAGAAAAATCCATAGTCTCAGGCTCAAGCATATCCACTTTTGATCCTATCTCTAGATGTAATCTGAGAATAAACTTGCAGGTTCTAAACCACTCATCCTACTGATATTGAGGTACATATTTTACTAGGTGGTAGAATCTCTCATCGTATTCAGTGACAGTCAAAACTCCCTGAATCAAGTTATGAAATTCGACCACTTTCCTATCATAGTATAGCTAAGGTAACCACCTATAATGGAAAAGTACTAGGAATTCTTCCCAAGAGATTTCACTAGGTTGCATCTTCTTTGTGGCCATCTCATTGTCCCACCAAGAACCAGTCTCACCAACCAACTAAAAAGCACCCCATATAGCTCTAGATTCACTTGAAAGATTATGAACATAAAAATACATTTCCATGGATACTATCCATGCCTCAATAGCATCACTGATGGCCTTACCTTCAAATGTAGGAGGTATGACCTTCTTGAGGTCCTTACTCGGTTCCTATGCTATTCTTTCTCTATTATTAGGTACGTTTACAACCCCATGATTTGCATTTTGGTTCCGCTTCTCTTCATTCCTCCTATCCTCTTCTTCCTTTCTCAGTGCTTCCAAACACTGGTCCTCATTCTATTTCTGTTGAGCTTCAAGTATATGATCCTCTTCCCTCTTTCTTCTTTCCTCTTCATTTTGTCTACCTCTTGCATCCTGTTCCAGTTGTTCCATACAGTTATTTTTTTGTTGCAAGAGGTTCCTTTGTTCTGCCAAGAGGTTTAGGATCTCATCCATCCTTGGATTTTGTTCCTCATTGACTCATCCATTACTAGATCCACCACTATTACTATTTCTAGTTTGCATGGTGTTAAATCACTTCCTGCACCAAGCATGAGTAAACAACTTAGCAATAGAAAACCAAGGTCCAAGTGTTTAAACACAGCTTTGATACCATATGTAAAGACTGAAACTTGCACAAAAGAGACACGTAAGCTCTAGAATAGAAAAACTCAGAAATTTTAAAAAACATAACAAGTCTAAATATAATAAGACTTTTCCACAAAAGAAAGTTTATTTCTATTTAAAAAGTTTACAATAATATGAGATAATGTCGAATATCCTTGACATAATAGATAAAAATTTGACCAAACTGTCAAATAGAACAACATGAGTAAATAATACATAGAGGATGTCAACAATACTATCGCACAAAAAACATAAAAGTAGATATATACAAATACAATAGAGCACATGACCTTAAGGTTGAAATGATACAAGCTATCCAACTATATGTCATCGGACTATTAGTCATCCATCTACATATTCCTGTCTCCTATACTATCGGCCAATCAGTAGTCCATCTACAAATGTCAAGACAAAAATGTGGTCCAAGTGTTTATTCCACCTAACCACGGAGTGGTTAGCTCCCTCGGGGCTCATCCTGAAATGAAGAGCTCACTGACCCTACTCGAGTGATCTATCAACTCAGTACTAATGGATTGGAAAGGAATCTGGTGCAAGTTGTGAACTAACTACTTTATCATATACAAAGTAGAACTAACATAGATATGAAAGAGAGAAATTACATAACCAACACAAATTCTATTATGTGTTTATACAGCTTAGGCCTAAGCATAAATAACCAGATTTCTACTGGCAGGTAAAAAAAACTAATTTTACCCTTCTTTGTTTCCCCATATTCGACACCCTTTCCCAAGATAACTTTATAAAAAAGAAATAGAATATAAGTAGGTCTAAAAGAAAACATAAATTCATATTTCCAAAACAATTTCATTCATTATTTTACCCTATTCTTTAATGATAATTTAACGTAATCAATCATCTATGATAAAGTAAATGTTCTTCCTGTCAATACTATGTCTACTTACTACTGATCTCTTGCGTTAGTCATTGGAACACTTCACAAAAATGAACATAAAATATTCCAATCAATCCTTCATGATGCATTTAATATGCACTATTGGGATTTTAGCATTATACTATGTTTTACAAAGTGAATTGTGTTTTTATAAAAGCTATAACGATTTCTCATACTCAACATATCTATAAGTACATAGTAAAGTTATGTAGCCAATGTAGGGATGTGTTCTCTTTAGATTTAACTACTTTCTTAGACCTAACATCCACTTGCATCTGAGTTAACAAAATTCAAGTCTTGTAGGTTTTACACTTGTTTTCCTAAACTTTCTAAAGGTATCAGTAATAAGCTAACAACAACAAGAATTTAAGATCAAATTCCTAAAAGACACACATGCATAAAAGTTATAACATATTTAGCCATATCAAAAGTCAAAGGCTTGATGCAAGAGATAGAATATGGTATAGACAATTGGTAAAAATTAGGGAATTGATAAAAAAATAAGAATAAATATAGGTTGCGAAAGGAGAAAATGAAATAAGAATGGGCTTTCTGTAGAGGATTTTCATGAACAAAAAACTATAAATAACAATTTCAAATTGATAAGTTGTAACTTTAATCAAGTAATGACTACAACAATTTCCAATTTACGGTGATGGAATAATGTGAATGTTAGACTAAATGAATTTGATATTTGACAGGGAAAACTAATTAAAGAAGGAACAGATGTAGCAGAGTTGTAATGGGGTTCCTCCTAATGCGACTTCAACCAAGTGGTTTATCATAACAAAAACGTTCACTCAAATAAACTTGTAGATATTTCTTCCACAATCTACTAGAAAATGGTGTTTCCAGATTTGCCAACAAACAAATACATGGGTATAATGCATACAAAATTCTAAGGAAGAATAATTTTTTGCAAACCAAAGGGATAAATGAGTGTCATAGCAACACATTTTTAGGTAATATAGGCATTGGTCATTCTATGGTTCAAGCCTCAAATGGATAAATTACAATAGTATTTCACAATATTATATAGAAAAATAATTCATAGATATACTACGCAGCCAGAGGAAATCCATAAATAATGTCTATCTAAAAGATGACAATTTGTGCTATTCACTTTTATAATAGTAAATTCAAAAAATAAAATTGGAACCTAGATGTTTTTGACAGAGACTTCTTTAGATCTTCACCTTGTTAGAGCAATTACAATTTTCAGCCTTGTACGAACCTTTCCTCCTCCCTTCCAAATTCTCTCTTTGTGAGTGATGCTCTTATTCTCTTCTTTGTTGTTCCTGTATTTTCTCGGTTCTCCCTTATTCTTTTAAAAAATTTCTTCATTTTCTTTCTATCAAATTTCATTTAACCTCACTGCATAAAACCTCCTCTTCCCACTGGTTCCTCCAATTCTTCTACGCTCCTTTAATCACACTGCCAGTCTTCATTTTCACCTGTGCGCTGATTTTTCTCTTAGCATTTATTCCACTCTTAGATGTGTTGCTCATGGAGATTGGAATCCCATGTTAAGTCAATCAAACATGGTATCCTTCCTCCATCTGTCACCTTCAATTCCAATATATAAGTAGATGAAAAAGTCTAATCTAATTAACAAGGTTCACTTTCTGTTATTCATCATTTAAGGCAACTCCTCATCATTCATAGAAGATATAACTACAATTCTCTTTGCACAGATTTAGGAGTTAGAAATCAAGTCATGACAGATGATATACATTAGTCGGTAAGGCTTTAGAAGCTTTTAGAAGTTGCAGCCTCCCTAGGAATACAAGGCACTTGAATTGAAATCCTCAAACACATTTTGGTTATCAGATTTCTAACCCCATTAGGGAAAATTTGTAGTATTGATTTTGGTTGTGTCCAATATCCATATCCATTGTCAAGATTTGCACATCCTTTCTGTAGGATTTGAGCAATACAAATCCATAAAACCTAAAGATCACCTGCATATAAAAACTTGTTACAAGGAAGTAGAGACAAGAAGAGGGCAAGGGTTTGACTCAAAATATAAAGAAGAAAATACCCTCAATAATGAATGAATAAAATATACAATGGATCATCCTTATAAAGGAGATCAAAAACCTTGAAAGGAAAACCCTAGTGCATGTAATAATTAGTTTGACTATTACATGACTAATGCATGAGTTTAGAACAACTAGTGCATGTGCTTTTAACTAAAGAAAAAGGGAAGTTGACATCTTAAGAAGGGAGTAAAGATTAACATAATTAATACTTTACTCTGACACCCCCCCTTAAGATGAGAAATGATGCATCTAAAAACAATGCAAGAAGAAATCAAATGGGTCTCGGCAACAAAGGCCTGATCAGGTACCTAGCACAATCAAATCTCTGTAAAATGGAGAAATAGAGAAAACCCAGCGGGAAAAAATCCTACTCCAAAAAGAGATAGAAAAATGTAGAAAAGGAAATGGCTCAAGAGACTCTCTCAAAACCATAAGTACAACCAGCCCCCCCATGAGAGAGGGGTGAGACACCAAAGCCCCCCCAGAATGATGGAACCCCTGTGGAAATGATCAAACCAATGCAACACCAATGCGGAAGAAAAAAAGGCATAGAACAAGGAAACCCCTAAATGCGAGGTGAAACTGGAAGGCCTAACTGATGCTCAAATGAGAAAACATGAGGATCCTGAAAGGGAATCCCCAATGTAGATGGTGTGACAGGTGTGCTGACATTGTCATGAAAGAGGAGATGAATGTCCTCTATAAAATCCTCAATAAGTGCACCTGGTGGCTTGATGAATGGAGCTAGAGGGTTAGGCAGTGCTGAAGAAGAATCCTGCTAAAGAGAAAAGACCTAAACAGGATGTGGTGTGGCAGTCATAGCAGTGATCTCAGGAACAAGACAAAAGTTCAAGCGACCTGACTGCACCACATGAGGCTCTTGCAAAAGAGGAGAGCTATGCTCCGATAATGGAGATGGTGGAGAAAAGTGTGAGAAGGTGTAGAGATGGGTGGAATGATCAACTATCCCTATAGAAACAATGCCTCCTATCACACTATCCTGAATGAAGACTGAATCTATAGTGAACTCAACTGTCTTCCCTGATCCACTATGTGTAATCTGATAAATTGAGATAAGGTTTACAAACAGAGATGGAACATACAATACATCATTGAATGTGCCATCATGAATGCCTACTGAACCTTTCTCATAGACTATCAGGATAGTGTTATTCCCCATGAGAATATGAGAAATGGGAGAAGCCTCAACAGTAGAGAAGACCCCTTGAGAAGATGCCATATGGTGAGAAGCACCTGAATCTAGTATCCAAGGAACCTGTGAAGGGGATGCAATGGATGCCTATAATGCATGACCCTTTTCAAAATCATATCCAGATGTTGAAGATGTGGAGGAAGACTGAAAAGCAGACCCCTGTGAGGTAGAAGAGGATGGAGAGGAAATGGTGCTCTTCTGAAGAACTTGCAAATTTGCAATCTATTTCTCATAGTTATCAAATCTCTTCTAAAAACAATGTGACTCATCATGAGGTCCCTTCTAACAATAGGAACATGTAAGTATCTTAGTCTTCTATTTATCCTTCTTAGAAGAAGATGGTGGGCTAGTAGAGTGCTGAGAGGAGGAATCTGATATCTATTTTGGCTTCTGCTTCTACTTTTCTTTGGATGCTTGGGCAACCAATGCATGGTTCTTTGATCCTATTAGAGAGTCCAACTGAGTAAGCTTGGCCTTCTCTCTAGTCAAACAATCACAAAACACCTCAAAAGTGGGCATGGTGAATGTAGGTCCCAAAGCGTCCATGGTAGAATGAAAGGTAGAAGAGAAGATCTGAAAGTTTCCCCTAAGCTTAGATAGAATCAGATAAATACACTCTTTATTAGTCTTTTTCTTTCCACATCCATGTAACAAAGATCTCTGCTATTTGAATTTCATAAAAAATTCCTCAATAGAGGGAAAAGAATCAGGTACAAGAGAGGCAAGCTCTACCTCAATCTGAAGTGCTTGGAACTCATTCATTGTACCAAACAAAGTGTTTAGCTTGGTCCACATAGCTAGAGGGGTATTGCACCCATCAAGATGAAACTGTAAGCTGTCTAATACCTGTAAAGCAATCAACCCCATAGCCTCATCCATCTTGTTTCGATGCTGCATGATCTCAAAGGGCCTTTGTAATACTGGCTGCACTACATCTAGACAAGACCAGAGCCCTTTTGAATGGAGAAGTTGTGTCATCAGGGTTTTCCATGTGTGATAATTATGTGGGGTCAGAAGTTCTAGACAAGAAGAGGTCTCAGCCATATTTTTTAGAAGGGGTTTTTTTTTTTTATAAATATCTAGTTTAACTGATATAAACAAGAAAATAACACCCCCCCACAAGCCAAATATCGAACCCCCAAGCCTAAAATTATATGCTTTATCAATAGAAGAGAAAAAAGGCTTCATATCTAAATCTTGTGTACTTTGAAATTTTTTTGATGAAAATAGGTAGAAATCTGGATGGTGCTTGAGAATACCTTTCCGACGCTTCTTTCGGATTGAAAAATGGAGCTAATTTGAGCAAATTAGCCCCCCTGGAATGTAAAAAGGATAATCTGGCATTGATAGAAAAAATAGCAAGCTATATGGCAAAAAATACCAGATTAACCTCCATGAGAGCATCAGGCTTGGAACCAGCTTTTTGGTAATATCTCGTTTGTCAAAAAATGATGCCTGGAGCTCCCAGAAAGACAATTTTAGTGAAAGAGGCTCCAAAGACAAAAACAATTCAAAAAAATATTTTTTGATTGTCAAAAGTTTGCTAGCCCTTGGTCACATGCGTTGGCGCTAAAGGGGCCAGCCATTGGTGGTCTGGGCTAGCCGCTGGCGGAGCGGCCAGAGGGTGGAGTAGCTGGAGTGGCGGAGTGACCGTAGGGCAGAGCAGCCGAGGGCGGAGCGGCCGAGGTAGGTGGTGACCACTAGGTGGCCGCTGGGCTGTGTAGCGGTGGCCATTGGGCGGTGCCCCTAATAATTTTTTATTTTTTTTTGAAAAAATCACCATACCTTCCATGGTCTGCGTGCCAGGGCCGTACGACCCTGATATGACAAAAAAATTTTTGCCTTAGATGGCAACTTGTCCAAAATCAACAAGACGTATATGGATTTTGACTATCTCAGGCCTTCCAGACGCAACCGTGAGGTCCATTTGAGCCAGAAGTGCTTCAAAAAATACTGATCACCTCAGGATCCGTGCTGGGGACAATTGCAAATTTTTTTTCTCATAGATCCAACTTTGTCCAAATTTGACAAATTTTATATGGATCTTGGGGTTCTTGGACATTCTGAACGCAACTGTGAGGTCTGTTTGAAGCCAAGATGACCAGAAAATTAGGTCCCCCCTAGATTCAATAAAGACCCAAAAAAGCCCTCATCTAAAACAGATGAATTTCTAATCTTTGAATCCTTCAAATGCAAACAAGCTGTACCAGATTAGGCTCTGATACCATGTAGGATTTGAGAAATACAAATCCACAAAACCTGAAGATCACCTGCATACAAAAACTTGTTACAAGGAAGTAGAGACAAGAAGAGGGCAAGGGTTTGACTCATAATATGAAGAAGAAAATATCCTCAATAATGAATGAATAAAATATACAATGGATCATCCTTATAAGGGAGATCAAAAAACTTGAAAGGCAAACCCTAGCGCATGTAATAATCAGTTTGACTATTACATGACTAATGCATGAGTTTAGAACAACTAGTGCATGTGCTTTTAACTAAAGCAAAAGGGAAGTTGACATCTTAAGAAGGGAGTAAAGATTAACATAATTAATACTTTACTCTAACATGTTCCATTGAATTTATAAATATATGGAGATTTGCAGGCTAGTTTAAGTGAAATGAAAATTTTGTTTTTTAAGTTTTGGGCATGTGGTGGTCCACTTCATTTCAAGGTTTAATGATGATGATCTCACTCTAGAAATTTGAGGAGTGCATATATTTTGTGTGCTAAACTTCAATAGTTGTTTTCCCTCTATTAAATTTTAAATCCCACTTATTTTGTTGCTCAACAAATGCATTTGATTTCCTCAAATAGAATTCATGCCATGTAAGTTTTGTCTCAAATCATCTATCCATTTTAATTTGCTTCACTATTTGAGCCTTACTACTTTTAACACTTAAGGTAGGTCCCCATGTTGTTGCTTAGCTTATTTATGCAAACAACAGTTGTTCAACTTTTTGTTGCCTAATTTGTGGAGATAATGGCCCCATGCATGGAATATATTTTACTAATTTTTAAGAAACCTTCTTAAATATTGTTTAAAATTAATTTTTTAGTTGTATTTCTTGCAAAAAAAATATGATGGCGAAATTGGAGGCAAATAAATAGGAGATTAAAAAACACGATGAAGACACATGTGCTTTCTTCAATAAGAAGCTCCTTATTTTCAGCCCCCCCTTTTTTTCAAAGCTTATTTCCAAATTTTAAGCAGCAGTTGCTCCACAAAAATAGGGAAAGATTCTAAATTATCCTTTCCCTCTAGTTAAAAAATTGTATGGGGACACTTGAAATGATTAAATTTAAGCATAAATTGGTCTTAAGTATCCGCATGGGGACATTGGGTTACTCTCTTTCAATCAATACACGTCATTCTTATCTTTAACTACCTAACATCACCCACATTTAATTTCTAAAACTAATTTCTAACAAAAAAAAAAAATTTAAAAAAAAAATTTAATATCTTTGTTAGCTCTTCCATATGACAAATACATCCTTATATTAGCAAAATTCTATGAAATATTAGAAAAATGTGCACACTTATTCTATTGTCATTGCGATAACCTCCAATGTGCTATATTAATTTCTAAAACTAATTCCCAACAAAAAGAATTTTTTTTTTAATTTAATATCCTTATTAGCTCTTCCTTATGACAAATACATCCTTATATTAGCAAAATTCTATGAAATATTAGAAAAATATGCAAGCTTATTCTATTGTCATTGCGATGACCTCCAATGTGCTATATTATGGATAGGAGAAGAATATGTTTCTTTGTATCTATGTGGTGAATGACTTAGACTTTATGTTCTTTAGAGAAGGTTATTGTTTGAATACTAGCACCACACGTTCAAGGAGTGACTTATATTTTGTTATTATAAAGAAAACAAGCACACTTATTTCCCCACCAATTAATCAATCCTTGAATCTACATCAAATAGAGGATACTATTTGATTTTTAACTATTGAAAAATTAGTGATCTAGATTATTTGAGATGAAGTTTCTCTCGTATAATGAAACTTCCAAAATTTTGATCCCTTCTTAGTTTTTACTTTCAAGTTAAAAGAGATTTATTTTTAATAATTTTAATTTGTATTGTTATTATTTATTAAATATTAATTTTTACTCTTGAAACAAATAGATTTTTATTATTATTTTAATTTACATTTTTACTATTTAATAAATTATAATAATACTTTTAATTTACAATATTGTAGGCATCTAAATTGTATTGAGTTCAAATTTTCAACAACACAATTTTTTTTGTAAATTATAAAATATTAATATTATCTTCAATATATAAATTATATATTTATTAATTTTTATATATTATTTATATATATAATTAGTATTAGTATACTATAATTAGATTGAAAATCCATTGCAAGTGTCTCTGCAACATTAATACGAATGAATTGATCGAGCTTCTCTTTGTTTCATCTATCCAAAATAATGACAACTAGGGTCTTTTCCTCCTCAAGATTTGGATGATTTTCTATCTTCCAATCCATGTTACCCATTCCCCTTCTCTAGATCAACACTTAATGTCAAAATATTTTTCACAACTTACATTCGACAATAGCTACAGAGATTTCAAGGTTCTTTTCACCTTACTATGAAACTTCAAACCCTTAATCGAAAACAATCAAGAAACACACAATCTTATATTGCTTATCACTTGAGCAGTCAGCTCCAGTCCCATGGAATGTGAGTTATGGGTTTGGTCCAATCTAGGAGAAACCTTAAAATAGAGAGTAAAACACCATGCCAAAAAACCAAAACTTAGCACACCCAAAATATGTAATTAGTATTCAAAACAATACCATGATAGTAGAGAAAATAACAATCAAATATTTACTGTAAGAACAAAAAAAAATTCAAAGATTGCTCCCTGATGTAGGGGTTATTGTCAAAGCGTATATGGATTTTACAAGGCATCTATGATGGAACAACAATGAATTTACCTACAACCATGATTCAGTAATTAGGCACCATAGTACTATGAATGTGGTGAAAATCAAACCAGAGATAATGAACACCCTATATGCCTTTAAACTAATTTCCTCTTTTAAAAATGTAATATCTAATATTACTCTTTCTTGATAACACAATTTATCAAAATGGGAAATACTCACTCTAGTAATGAAACAAAAGTGCATTATTTGTACAATCAAATCTATTCTATATACTTGATAATCTAATCGATGCATGATAACGTGGAAAAGTTATACGATATTAAGAATAGACCAATGTGTTGGACTAATGATTAGTGTGTCTCATAAGATTTAAGTTAACTATCCTCTTATATTGGATTGTGTGATTACTTGAAATTTTCTCCTCACCCTTCAACATATACCCAAGTATATCTTCTTATCGTCATAACCATTGCACCTTGTTGAGGTGCAATTGCTAGTTAAATTTATATGTATGCATTTTATTATATTATCATAGACTATTTTGTTTATTTAAGAACTCCAATTTAGATATCACTTTTAGAGATTTCATGTTACATTATCAACATAAAAGTACCATTATCTTATTAATTGAACATAGCCCTCTAAACCTTTTTATAACTATTTATTCAAAAAAAAATGTTTGTTCTAAATTCATAATATGTAAATATTTTTTTATAAAATAGTAATATTTTGCTTAATATTTTTTTTTTTTTTTTTTTTGGTATTTTGAAAAAGATTTTAAACAACAAGAACCTTCCCTTATCATTTGAGAAGCATAATTATACACAATGTAGAGATTTGTTCATAGACTTTTTTTAACAAAATTGACAATCTTATAAGATTTCAATGATACTTTAATTCAAATATATATCCTTATTGTAATTATAATACTTTTAGAAATATTAGCAAAATCAAACTAGTTCTTATATTAATAATTTAATATGACTTTGTGATATTGTGTCATACTGATTTTTTAATACCTCAATAATTACCCAAAAAGAAAAAAAAAAAAAGTAACATGTGAATTCATTCAATAATTGAAATTTTAAGTAGATAATTTTACCTTATGGAAAAAAAGAAATTGAGAAGAATGACAAGACATTAAGAAATTTGAACACATGAATATAAAATACTTAGAAGTTAAATTTTCAGAGATATCTCATACTGTTGATTAAAGAAGGAAAACTATTTCATATTTTACTTGAAATAAAAACTATTAGTATTTGTGTAAGATACAAAAATATATGAAGATATATTTTTATATCTATGTGGGAGGGTTGAGAATATGTGTGGGTGTGTGATGGAAAATGTTTTGGAAATACAAAACTTAATAAAACATAAATATTTATCTTGAAAGGTACCAAATTCAGAAATCACTATTTTTTGGTGTCTGTACTCAGTTTTGGGAAATTATGCAACTAGATTTGGACTAGAAACACAGAGATAGAGAAAACCCAGAAAGATTTTTCTTTTCTAAGAAAGGTCAACCTTGACCTAAATACGGGGGCACAATCATGCCTCTTTATGTCGACCTTGACCTGCACTGCTCCGACGGAAATTCTGTTCACAGATCCTGAAAGTTTTTTGAAAAGGGTGTCCAGATCTGCACTATAATTTGTTGTTCTGTACCTATTCTTGTAATAAAAATGGTTTTTTTTTGTTTAGATGAGGGGTTTGCCTTGGTCAAACCCCAGTTTGGAATCAACCTTTAAAATGGAATTGAAATAGAGAATGCTAGCAAGCAGTAGAAGTAGATCTAACAACGAAGCTATGATATTCAATAGATATGCAATTGTATTTGAAATGTAAACAACTATGTTAATATGAAAGATTGAACTCAACACTAACAAATGTAAATCAAAACCTCCATGATTGTATGCTTGGAATCGACCTTGAAGGGAGAATGAATAGATCTTGAAGATGAACAAAGTATCTTGAAGGAAGATCACACCACCATGATGGATAGATCTAGGGTTTGAATGTTGAATCTTGAATGCTTGAACCAAATCCCTCCAAAGGCTTGAATGCTTGAATCCATGATCTTCAATGGAGAAATTGAATACTTATATGTAGATGATTCCTTGAATGCCTCCTTGATTGAGAATGCTTGAGAGATAATTGCTTACTTGAGATGGAGATATATTGATTGAAATGAGAGAGGAAGGCATCCTTTTATACTAGTCTAGGACACAAATTTCTAGAGAAGCAAATATAGAAGAATTAAATTCCCATTTAAACCTTTACCCCTAGAAATGGACCTAAATTAAATATAATTTAAGATTTTACCATTCCGAAGCCTAAAACAGCTGACCCGAAAGTGGGAAATAAATCTTTCCGAAACTTGACATCCAGAAAATTTGGGATCTTGAATTTTGGACCTTTGGTCAAGGTCAAGGTCAACCTTGACCTAGGTCAGGGTTGAGGTCAACCTTGACCTTGAGGTCAAGAATCATAGGGTTTCAGGTCAGGATGCCAGAATAATGCAGAAAAGAAGTGGAAAATGGGGCAGAACAATGGGAAAATCTAGAAACAAGTCAGAGAGATATTAAAGACATTTTACATGACCCCAAATCACTTACTTAGAGGGATAAAATAGTCCTAAATGGAAGTGATTCCATTTTTTGATGCTACATTTAGCCCTCACTTTAGCAAGAGTATGGATTCAATGCAAACTCTTGGTAAAGGAGAAGAAAGATTCCAATGGATTCACAACAAGATAGAATATCGCTTAGTTGAGGACTTAAGCCCCCAAGCCAAAGATTCTAACTCCACATACATGTACGAGGGTGTGAAAACAAAGAGAAAAAAAAGACAAAGCTAAAAGATGCAAAAAGAAGGGTTGGTACAAAAACAAACCCAAATCAACTAGCAAAGGAAACCTTGCTAAGAAATGCTTCCTATACTAATATCATATTTGGAAATCTAGCATAAAAGCATAAATGATTACATAAGAAAGACAAGAGCAACACTATAAATAACATAGCTTCATGATCTAATCCTACTAACATGAAAGCAAAAAGAGAGAAAAGAGAGGGTGATTACCTCACCCAGTAAGATGCCCACCATGAATCACCAAGGAGGGAGAGCCCAATAGATAGCAAAACCTGATAGTTCACCCAAAAAATACGCTTTGTAGTTGTAATGCCTCTTTTGATGGCTTTTGAAATACCCATATACCACCTTCTTGTATCAGTATGGAATATAAAATGCATGTGTCTTTAGGATTTAGCAACTTATGTGTGTTACCTTCCAAGGATTTAGCATATTGAAAATTGAAAAATACGTGTCTATTCAGGATTTAGCAACTTATGTGTGTTACCTTCTGAGGATTTATCATATTGCAAAATTGAAAAATGTGTGTCTCTTTAGGATTTAGCAACTTATGTGTGTTACCTTCCAAGGATTTAGCATATTGAAAATTGAAAAATGTGTGTCTCTTCAAGATTCAACTTATGTGTGTTACCTTCTGAGGATTTAGCATATTGCAAAATGTAAACTATAGCATAAGGGAGACCCTATATATGCCCCCCTCCTTATCGTGGTTGTCTACTAGACATGATAAGGAAGAGAAGGAGGATACCTACTTCACAAAGTAAGGATATATCATGTTTAACAACAATGTACACTATATTCTTAGTGAAGGGTATTGACCCTTTACATCAAAGAGCATAGATAATCATGAAAAAGGATATGCCAATCATGGAAAAAGGATCCTCAAAGAGAAAGAGATCGTATCAATAAGACCTCCCACCATATAGGAGTGTTTTAGATAAAATATCATCTTTCAAAGAAAAGCAAAGAGGGACCAAAGATTCAATCATCAAGCCCCCTATAATCAAGAGGAAGAGGAATCTTGGAACAAAGGAATCAAACTCTAACCCTACAACAAGGGCAAGAGTTTATAAAGAACATAATTTGCAAAATAAAGAAGAGGTGATGACCTAGGACCACAACCTCTCTCACATAAAAGGATATCCATAGCCAAAGCCTCAGTTAGTATAATGAAATAATGTTGCAAAATAAATAAATTCCACTAAGCTAGGGACAGAAGATCCCTAGACAAAGAGAAAGAAGGAAAAACCTTGCCCCCTAGGGATGAAAGAAAGGGATACCTTTGCAAAAAAAATATCTTTAGGTATCTTGAATAAGAGAACTATGGATGATTGTGAACATAATACAAAACCATAGGGATAAAATACAAAAAGGATAACCAATTAAGCTCAAAATAAAGGACATGCTAAGAGCATAATGGATCCTAGAGAACTGGAAGAAATACCTCTTGCCCCCTAGTCAAAAAACTAGAGGAGAAAAGATCTACATTATAGAAGAGTCAAGGGGATATCCCTTATCAAAATTATGAAGAAATTGTAAAACCGTACAAGAGTGGGATATAATTCCTAAAGCAGTTCTTTCCCTAACATACAACTTGAAATGCACACAATCAAAAAGTAAATGTGTATTACTATAGTGAAAAGGAAATTTGTACTTAGAGAGAGCATCTTTTAGCATAGGTTTAAAGATTTCTTTCTTGGAATTCATTAACTGAACATACACCTTCTTAGCCACATCTTGAGGAGTATCAGGGTAATCTAAGGTAGGTGTTGGAAGAAGAACATGAAGAGGCGGACGTCGATCAAAATCAACCACCTTAAATTTAGATAATGGAAAGCCAAGTCCATGCATATCTTGTTTAGGGGATATATGAAATGGATACTTAATACCATTTTCATTAACACCAATCCCTAAACCCTTATAACCTTGTTTAGCCATCATATTGTATCTTGTAGTGTACATATCTTGTAAAGCTTCTACATGAGGTGATTGTTTATTGTGATAATGGGAAAAGGTTGTATAAGGTGGAATAATAGGTTTGGAAGAAGTTTCTTTTCTCTTCCCTTTAATATCATCATGGATCAGATAAGAAGGGGAAGTTAAATCCAAGAATTCTTTCACATCTACATCATCAACCATAGTTTGAGCCTCATCATAAGTATGGGAAGAACTAGGAATACTAGATGGAGAATTAGGCATGTTAGGAGTGTTAGGAATGTTAGGAATCAGATTAGGAAGGATAGGATTAGGATTAGGAAGATTAGAAACTAGATTAGGAAGGATAGGATTAGGATTAGGAAGATTAGGAGATGGTGTATCATCTACCAAATTATTCACATAATCCAAAAGAGTAATAAGTCTGCCACATAAATCTTTAATGAAAGTTTTGAAAGTAGGAAGACTAGTATTAGTCAATCTCACAATAGCATAGGCAAGTGAAACACGAAGAGTGACAAACATAATGAAATGGATGATACTCACATAAAAATCTTAAATATGATAAAGAGATGCTAAGAGGAGAATAATAAAGAAAATAGCCACACACCAAAGCATCTTAAAAATCTTCATAGTAAATGAAGTGCAAGAAATATTTTTGTATTTTGTAGAATATATCAATTTTTTATTTTATTTTTGAATTTTAAAATGAAAGAACATAAAATAAAGCTAATCTTAAGGAAAAGAAGCAAAGCATCTAACACCAAAAAGAAAGAGTTGTCTATCTTGGGTTCACCAAAACATAAGATATTAAAATAAATGAAGATATATTTTTATATCTATGTGGGGGGGTTGAGAATATGTGTGGGTGTGTGATGGAAAATGTTGTGGATATACAAAAATTAATAAAACATAAAAACTTATCTTGAAAGGTAGCAGATTCAGAAATCACTATTTTCTAGTGTCTGTACTTAGTTTCAGGAAATTCTACAACTGGATCTAGACTGGAAACACAGAGATAGAGAAAACCCAAAAAGATTTTCCTTTTCTAAGAAAGGTCGACCTTGACCTAAATACAGGGGCACAATTATGCCCCTTTATGTCAACCTTGACCTGTGTTGCTTCGATGGAAATTCTGTTCACGGATCCTGAAAGCTTGCCAAAAAGGGTGTCTAGATCTGCAATGTAATTCATCCTTCTGTACCTATTCCTACAAGAAAAATGGTTTTTTTGTTTGGATGAGGGGTTTTCCTTGGTCAAACCCCGATTTGGAATCAAACTTAAAAATGGAATTGAAATAGATAATGCTAGCAAGTAGTAGAAGTAGATCTAACAACGAAGCTATGATATTCAATAGATATGCAATTGTATTTGAAATGTAAACAACTATGTTAATATGAAAGCTTGGACTCAACACTAACAAATGTAAATCAAAACCTCCATGATTGTATGCTTGGAATCCACCTTGAAGGGAGAATGAATAGATCTTGAAGATGAACAAAGGATCTTGAAGGAAGATCAAACCATCGTGATGGATAGATCTAGGGTTTGAATGTTGAATCTTGAATGCTTGAACCAAATCCCTCCAAAGGCTTGAATGCTTGAATCCTTAATATTAAATGGAGAACTTGAATACTTGAATGTAGATGATTCCTTGAATGCCTCCTAGATTGAGAATGCTTGAGAGATAATTTCTTACTTGAGATGGAGATATATGAATTGAAATGAGAGAGGACAGCTTCCTTTTATACTAGTCTAGGACATAAACTTATAGAGAGGCCGACATAGGAGAATTAAATTCCCATTTAAACCTTTACCCCTAGAAATGGACCCAAATTAAATATAATTTAAGAGTTTACCATTTCAAAGCCTGAAATAACTGACCCAAAAGTAGGAAATAAATCTTTCCAAAACCCAACATCCAGAAACTTTGGGATCTCAAATTTTGGACCTTGGGGTCAATGTTGAGCTCAACCTTGACCTAGGTTAGGATCGAGGTTGACCTTGACCTAGGTCAGGGTCGAGGTTGACCTTGACCTTGAGGTCAAGAATCTCAGGGTTTCAGGTCAGGATGCCAGAATAATGTAGAAAAGAAGTGGAAAATGGGGCAGAACAGGGGAAAAAGCCAGAAATAAGTCAAATACCTATTCAAGGCGTTTGACATGACCCCAAACCACTTACTTGGAGGGCTAAACCAATCCTAAATGGAAGTGCTTCTATTTTATGATGCTACAATATGTTATTTACACATCAATATTTTTATAAGAACCTTATTATTGGTGGTACACAAGTGTGTCACTTTCTTTATTTCACATTTATACCAAAAATAATTAATTTAAAAAAATTTCAAATCATTCTTTGTACATAGAAATCTAGGAGCTTTTTATTGCATGCAACATGTGTAATGGATTTTTTTAAAAAATGAAATATATCTAGAATCTTGATTTAGTGCATATAATTAACCAATATAAAAAAAGATCTTGAGTGAGCTCACCAAGAATAATAGATCTTTGATAAGGAAAATATACCAAGAAACCATCATAAGTAAAATAAATAGATTCTTGTACAAAAAGTCATAGATTAGTTTAAAAATAATTAAAGAATTAACCTATTGAACTTAAAATTAATACAAACAATCAACAATTAATGGATAAAATAGGGAATGGAATTTCATCTAAAAAAAAAAACTAAAGTCTTTCAAATTTTAACATTTTAATATTTAAAAATATGATATATGCTTCAAAGTAGAATTGCTCACATTAAAATGACTTGTAGGTGTATCCCTTCACATTGTCATATTTTCCATCCATGGAAATAAAATCTTTAGGATTGTATCAACTCTATTGAATTAATTCCTTCTCCAACTCATTTTTATGAGGATCGATGATATTATCCCTCCAAAAGCTACTCCATATGACAACCCTAGTGCTATCTCATAGCATGGATATTTAGCATATTTCTTTCTTTTATTTATTGAAACTGGAGGAGGAGGATGAGAAAATTGTGGCCAAGAACAATTTTTAGGTAGGGGACACCCCCATATATTAGGATTCCCTAAATAAGATTATTCTTCAAATGTGCCAGTTATGTGTAGCCCTTGTGGTATACTTCCTAAAAGATTATTGTTTGATAAATTCAATGAACCTAAAGAGTTCAAAAGTTCAAGTTCTGGAGGAAATTGTCCTGAAAAATAGTTTCTTGAAAGGTATAATGACTCCAGTTGATGCATTTCTCCCAAACTATTTGGAATGGTTCCATTCAAATTGTTCATTGAAAGGTTTAGAAGTCTCAATCCCTTCAAGCTCCCAATGTTAGAAGCAACTTGTCCCTTCAATTCATTTTTTGAGAGATATATGGATGTGAGAGTGGAAAGAATATATGTATAGTGTTGATTTGTGCCTTTTAACATCATATCCAATCCATCTTGATAAGAAAATTGAGGAGATAATACAAAACCATCTTCACTCTCTATCATCATTGCTTGAAAAAATACAATTATGTTTGGAATTAAACCTGGGATATGATTGGAAGAGAGGAGCAAGATTTGGAGGTACATTAATTGGCCAGTCTCTAAAGGAATACTAGCTGTAAAATTATTTTCCTTCATTAATCACAGATTCTATCAATTTTTCTCTCTAATGCTCTAGATTTATTATAATCTCCTTTTCATTTAGAACTAATTACTGGCAGATATTTCAAGCCAAAATTCTTGCAAGGAAATAAGGTTTCTAAGGCATGTCAAAGGTATTATTTATGGGGAGGTTCCACCTTTATTGGTGGCCTTTTCTATCATCATGTAGTCTTAAGCAACCATGGTATCTACATGGTCCTCGAGAGCATTAAGAAAGCTCTTGAAAGGCAATTTTTTCGCCCTGTCAAAGCTACTCTGCATCAATTCAGGGGTTTCTGACCAAGGAATGTGTCAATAGCATCCATTAGATAGTTTTTTCAATCCTTGATCTTCTGGAGCAAGATTCTTCCACTTACATTTCCTCACAGTCATTAGTTCATCCGCAACCTAGCTTGGTCTCCATGTAGCCCATTCCTAACCTTAACCTCAAACTTGGATCTGTTGATGTTTCTAAAACTTTTATGGAAGATTAATCATATGATTTCGATATTGTGCCTTCTAGTTTTTTTTGTTTTGGTGGCTTTCTTATTGTGCAAATAACAACAAGAGGCTCCTAGTCTTCTTTGTCATCAAGGGAAAAGCACTATATTTCATACGAAGGTAGGATTTCTGTCAAAGAATCTATTTTCTTGATCTTCTTTCATCTATCCTGTGATTATCACTCATGTATTTCTATAGAATCTATTTGCTTATCTAGGATGATGTATCTTTTGTATCTTATATTCACCTTCGGGCTCTATCTAGCTGCCCAATGGGCTGTACAATTATTCTAGATTTTTAGGGTCATTCATCAGATCTCATATGAAGTTTTCACATGTAATTATGGGGTACTGTGTAAGGGGATTGCTTTTTTTCTACCCCATTTTCAGTACTCTTTCTTCTCTTCTCTGTATTTTTTGACGGGGTCATGAATGAAGTTTTTCTTTCTGGTTCTTTTCTTTGGGAGCCCCTTTTTTGAACCAGCAAAAAAATATGTAAAAATTTATTATTAATATATATATATATATATATATATATATATATATATATATATATATATATATATATATATATATATATATATATATATATATATATATATATATATATATATATATATATATATATATATATATATATATATATATATATATATATATATATATATATATATATCAAGTGGCTCTGCCACTTTTGAAAAAAAAAAACTCTTAACTCTGAAAGATTTCCAATCAATGTTGGTATTTCACCTTCAAATAAGTTGTTCCCAATATCAAAGAATGTGCACAACTTTTGACAATTTACAATTGAAGGAGGGAATGATCCATTTAGTTTATTACTATGAACAAATAATTAATATAATTTACTTAGTCTACTAAATTCATGTGGTAAGCTTCCCTCCAAACTATTATTTCCCAAATTTAGGACAACTAGAGAAGAACAATTGGACAAGCTCG